>VDFB02137888.1:0-34946 GCA_007258455.2 Sequoia sempervirens
AAGAGCCATTGTAGATAGTTGGGCAGCCATGCAAACAAAATTTCTTGAAAAATATAAGGAATATTGTAGGGGGTGCGGTAAAAGGTGATGACATATTCCGAATTCAACAGAAGGAGGATGAAAGTCTAGAAGATTATATTTCAAGGTTTTTATTTTCATTAAAAAGAAACTCAAACCATACTCTTAACGAGGACTCTCAGAAATTACTTTTTCTAAGGGGAATCAGTGATGCCTGTATTGACGCCCTGGACCTAATGGGAGGAGGTGATATAACTCAACTGCCTTGGGATGATATACAGAAGATATGCCTTAACTACTCTCAAGCAATAGTTAAGAAAGGTCGAGGTCATCATGCTTCAGTGGGGAAGTCTTCTTCTGGTGGAGTTTCCCGAATGGAGATCACAAATCTGCTATCTGATTTCAAGCAGGACATCATTAACAATATGGCTACACAATTGGATACTATGCAAGCTCAGAAAAAACATGCAGAAGCTGAAATTGGCTTTGACCAGGTGCAATCCCTCTTTGTGAACGAGCGTGGAGATTCTTGGGTAAGATGTTTCAATGGAAGCCGGAACTTCCTGGGCAAACCAGTGGAAGGTGATGATGATTAAGTGTTCTTTGTTGCACAAAGGAGACCATGGGCCCAAAGGCAAGGTATGCCTCACGACCCTTTAACTTTTGGTAATCCCTATTCTGGCTATAATAACCAATGGCAACAAGCATATGGACCACCACCACCATGGAATCCGCCTCAACCAAGTTGGCCTAATTATCAAACCCCACAGTGGCAATCTCCTCAAGGAGGTTGGCAACAGCCACAAGGTCAATGGACCCCACCTTCAGGAAATTGGCAACAAAATCCTCAATGGAGAGGTCCTCAACAATGGCAAAACTAGTCTCCTGGGTTCCTGCAGTCTCCACAACCACAACAACAGGCCCTTATGCCGCCTCCTACAGCAACTACCACAAATCCTGGACCTCTAAAGCAAACGCCTATGCCTGTCCAACCGTTGCCTAATCCCAATAATAAGCAACAGCAGCAGCCTCAACAGCCTGTGTATATTTCTGAGGCCAACCAATATCAAGCTTATGCCTTAAATGTTAATGACATCCATCTGAGGTCTGAAACTACTTTACCTGCTCCCAAACCACCTCTGATTATAGAAATATCTGATTCACCCTTTGAAGAATCTAATGCACCTGCTGTTTCCACTGAACACATGCCTATACCCGATACAGTTTCTATGGACCCTGTTCTGCAGAGACAAGATAAACCACCTTTTCACCGGAGGGTTACAAAGTCTGAATCCTACAAACTCATGGAAGAACCACTTTTAATAGCCTGCTAGGTCCCGACCGAGATGTGCAGATTCCGATCCCTTTGTTTCGAAGCTATTAAAGATGTTGTTTTTTAGGAAAACTATTAAAGAAACTGTTTGAAGGAAAGCCTGGATGAAGAAAAAGGATCCCCAAACAATTCATGTCTTGGGGAAATTGGGTGATATAATCATTTGGAAATGTAATTTCCAAATTATAATGACCTGGAAATACATGTAGGTATAGATACATATAAATGGCCAAGTTGTAAAAATGTTTGATTTAGGAGCTGCCATTAATGTAATGAAAATAGCTATGGACTCCTTGAATATTTTAAACATTCAGGTCTACACCACGGTTCACGCAGCTTACTGAATAGCTCAGTCAAAACTGATGGGGCGATAGAATGTAATTGTCCTCTTGAATCTTGGGGTATCCTGATTTTACAATATTATCCAATTAAGGCAACTTTAGGAGGTATCCGGTTATCGCCAGTAGGCCATAGTTAGCAGCTAGCGATAGCACATAGGATGTAATGGTTCTAGAGATTCGCTGACCATTTGATGGGGCGGGTCCACAAAGAAATTGAAACATCCGCTGCTTTAAGCCTCAACCTGATTTGTTATTTGTTTGGCCAGATGTGGGAGAAGAAACTGAAGAAGCCAATTCTTTGGCTCAATTGATGATACTTCAAAATGATCCATTCTCTCAACTTCAAAGTGAAGATGCTTTGTTTTTTCAAATTCTGCAATTCAATCTTGATGCAGATAATTTATCTGATCCAAGTGACAGTCAGCATCAATGTTTCCTGCAGCAGCTAGATTCCGAGAGTTCATTGCCTAAACTTCCGACAATTTTTCATAACTTGCTTCCACAAGAAGTACAAACATTACCTGTTGATTCTATGAGTAATCTCATTAAGTAGATAGAATTGTCTCCAGATCATTGTTTGAATGTTAATAGCAAGTTGTGTCAGTCTCAAGAGGATGACTTATTAAAAATGCTATAAGAACAGCATAAAGCTTTTGCCTGGGAATATGGGGACATGCAAGGAGAATGCGATCACCAGTGCTGCACTCATAGGATATATATCAAAGAAGATTGTTCACCAGGTTAGACAACCCTCAGAGAAAGTAAATCCAAACTAGAAATAGTGAAAATGAACTTACGAGGTTGCTGATCTTTGGTTTATTTATCAATTTCGACAGCCAATGGGTTTCTCCATTAGTCATTGTCCCCAAGAAAGGAGGAAAATGGAGAGTGTGTAGATTACAGAGAGTTGAACAATGCCACTAAGAAAGATCATTTTCCACTACCTTTTGTAGACCAAGTACTAGATTCATTTAATACGGTAAAAGATATTTTCCTTCTTGGAGAATGGATTCTGATGGGGTATAATCAGAGATAAAAAATTACCCACGAGAGAGATCAAGACAAGACCACTTTTACTTGTCGGGGAACATTGCTTATTTTATCTTGCCTTTTGGCTTATGCAATGCACCAGCAACATTTCAGAGAGCAGTAATTAGTATATTTGCTGATATATCTCATGAATGTATGGAGATTTATATGGATGATTTCACTACATATGGAGTCACATTTGAAGAAGCACTGTTGAATTTAGAAAAGGTATTGAAAAGGTGTAGAGAGAAAAATTTGTCTCTAAACAGTGAAAAGTGTTTTCTAATGATGGAAGAAGGTATTGTTGGGTCATCATATTTCAAAGAATATAGATTAGGTTGACCTGCTAACATTGAAGTTATTGAGAATTTAAACTCACACCAAAACAAAAAGATGTTAGAAGGGTTTCTTTAGTCATCACGAGGTATTATAGAGAAGGTTTGTAAAAGGCTTTTAGTAAAATTTCCAGTCCACTTTATACTTTGTTAACAAAGGATTCCCAATTTGAGTGGACCGAGGCCTGTGAAAAATCATTTCTGCAGCTAAAGGACTTGCTTACCAAAGCCCCTGTTCTTCAAGGTCCAAAATGGAACCTGCCTTTTCACATACATGCTGATGCGTCTAATTTTGGTATAGGAGCAGTTTTAAGTCAAAAAGAAAATTCAATTGAGCATGCTATCTACTTTATCAGCAAAAACCTTCAAGGTCCTGAGCTCAACTATACTGTTACAGAACAGGAATTGCTTGCAGTAGTATATGCTTTGAATAAATTCAGGCATTATGTCACAGGTTATCAGATATTTGTCCACACCGACCATGCAGCAATCAAGTACCTGATGAACAAACCTGCCATTTCTGGTAGATTGGCACGATGGCTCCTGTTGTTACAAGAATTTGATATCACAATCATTGACAAACCAGGAAGAGCTAATGTCGTAGCTGAATTTTTATCAAGACTTCAATCAGCTGCATCTGAGGAACAAGAGGTCATTGATGATAGATTTCCAGATGAACACTTATTTTCCATTGTTGCACATACACCCTGGTATGCAGATATTGCTAATTATCTGGCAGCAAACAGAATACCAGCTCATTTTTCCCCAAAAGAAAAGAAGTTGTTGACAGAGAAAAGTTTCAACTTTACCTAGATTGCCAATTGTCTGTTTTATACTGGCCCTGATCAAGTAATGCGAAGATGTGTAAGAGAAGATGAGACTTATGATATCTTGCATGCCTGCCATGATGAACCATGTGGAGGGCATTTTGCAGCAAAAAGAACAGCAATGAAAATTCTTACAATAGGGTATTACTGGCCAACATTACATAAGGATGTTGTGGCCTATACAAGGAAGTGTGACAGATGCCAGCGTATGGGAAGACCAACTAAGTTAGATGAAATGACACTATATCCGCAGGTAATAGTCACCCCTTTTGATAAATGGGGGATGGATTTTGTGGGACCAATTGATCCACCATCAAATGGAAAGTCATATATTCTAGTTTGCACGGATTATGTCACAAAATGGGTCGAGGTAAAAGCTATGACTAATGCCCGAGATAACAAAGTTGCTGAATTTTTGTATGAACAAATTTTCACCAGATTTGGAGTTCCCAGAGAGCTTGTAACTGATCAAGGAGCTCAGTTTACGTCAAATTTGATCACTGCACTTATGAATGACTATAAGATCAAACACAGGAAGTCCAGCCCCTATCATCCTCAAGCCAATGGTCAGGCGGAGGTAACAAACAGAGAAATTGAAGCAATCCTCACAAAGAAAGTGCAGATTCATAAGAAAGACTGGAGTAATAGACTTCCTGAAGTAGTTTGGGCTTATAGAACTACATGGAAAACAACTGGGTTTACACCTTTTGAGTTGCTCTATGGGAAAACAGCTATGTTACCCATTGAATTTGAACATAAAACTTTGAGGACAGCTCTTGAACTCAACATGGACTTATCCGAAGCACAGAAAGACCATCTCCTGCAGCTAAATGTTTTGGACGAAATGAGAAAAGCCGCCCTGTAGCATACAGAAGTAATCCAACAGCAGAGAAAGAGATGGCATGATCAGCACATCAAAACTAGAAAATTTTCTGCTGGAGATTGGGCTTTGTTATATGATTCTAGGTACCAAGAAAACCAGGGTAAACTCACAACACGCTGGCTTGGCCCCTATGAGGTTGAAAATGTGTTTGACAACGGAGCTGTGCAGCTGGTCACAATTGATCCAGTCCGTTTCAAATTGCTCGTCAATGGCCACCGACTCCGACTGTACCATAAGCCAGTTTCCAAGGAAGACTTCATGAAGTAGTTCATTCAGGTTCCTCCCGCTACTCTTCCTGCAGCCGAAGGCTCTACCCTTTCTCCTGTAGCGTTCCTCTAATTTTCAAAAAGCATGCCCATAATAAAGGTTTTCTTTTTAAGAAAACCCCTTTTCTCCATTTAAATTTATCGCCCCCACCTCATTTCTTTATCTTCCATCCATCCATTTCATTCGTACATTTCATCCACCCACGTCACCCGTCCACTTCATCCGTCTGCATCAACCTTAATTCAGATATCTTTCCAACTTATCAATTCATGCAGCGCCGTCATCTTTCTTCACACGTACGTGCAATTACTAAAGGTACACCATATCTTTTCATATCACATATTTGATTTATTTCATTCCATTCAATTACTACTATGCATGTGCCGGTCATTATCACATGAATCTCTACCTATTTTTTAGTACATGTGAGGACACATGTCATCTTTTAAGTAGGGGGCGGGGTAATTCATCGTTTGAAGCCTGTCTTTTCGCCGCTGCCATAACTGCAAAATAATCTTTCTTTAATATATTTCTGGTACTTTCCAAACGTGATTGCATGACCTTCTTTAATGCATCTTTTTCTTGCAAACTACGATTAAGACTGCTTGTTTAAGAAAGTTCATTTTTGGAAAAAAAAAAGAAATGTGGTGGCCTGACGGAGAAAAACCAGAGCAGAAAAGGAAATAAAGAATTTGAATCTTCAGCAAGAAATTGAGTTCAGCTCGAAAAACTGCAGACATGGGTGGTCAGTTGGTACGACATGAGCCTGTAGCTCATGAATTGTTGTTGCAAAACCCGCAGACAGCCCAAGCATTTAGCCTCTGTGGATGGTTAAATTATTTTCTGAGTTTAAATGATTTTGATGAGGAGGCTGCGACAGAATTTTTGAGAACACTTTCTGAAGGGGAAGCCACCGTATGGGGACTAACAGTTGTTGCAACCGAAGATAGAATTGCTGAGGTAACTAGGATCCCAGCCGTTGGAGAAAACTTTTCTTCAGATGCTGCAGCTGCAAGGGCTGAATTTTTTATGTCTGCTGATGGACCGCTGGACATCTCCAAGCAAGGATGCAAGCGAGTGTCACTACCTCTTCCATATTCAGAGTATGCCACTTATATAATGAGGTATTTAACCTGTGAAGGCCGTTTTTCTTATCTGCATTCGCATCATTTTAAATTATTAAGCCATATAAGGCATGGGTTGGCTGTGAATGTTCTGAATTTCTTGTTAAAGTTTTTAGAGCAAAATGCCCATGGAACTCAACAGGGGAAAGATAACTCTGTCACTCATCATGGCCTTATTAAATTGCTTATTGAGCACTCTTTGAGAGACGTTTCACCTCTCTCCTGGCAACAATTTGTTGCCCAAAAGAGTTTACAACCTCCACAACCCCCTAGGGTAATTACCCCACGGCCTCAAAGAAAGAAGAAAGAAATTGCATCTACTAGTGGAACAGGGCAAGGGTCATCTACTCTTGTAGCACCCGATCATGTAGCTGTCACAGCTGAATCCTCTGCTACGGTACAAACTAGGTCTGCCGCTAGGAGGGAGAAAGGAAAATCAAAGGCAGAAGGGTCCCCAGAATCTGACCCTCGTTCTCAGAAAAGGCAATGCTCCTCTCCTGTAGCACCTTCCCCTGCAGCAGATTCTCCTACAGCAACAACTGTTGATATTACCAGTTCACCATCATCCTCTGGTAGGGCAGAGCCCCCTGAACAAACAAGAAAAAGAAAAGCTACCGGAACACCCCTACAGCCACATCAATACCAAGAAGGGCTTCCACAAGGAAACAATTTAGGGCCTCCCCTATTTCACCGCAACCTGAGGTGATTGTA
Organism: Sequoia sempervirens; assembly: GCA_007258455.2. Classification (NCBI taxonomy): domain Eukaryota; kingdom Viridiplantae; phylum Streptophyta; class Pinopsida; order Cupressales; family Cupressaceae; genus Sequoia; species Sequoia sempervirens. Next base: position 6,869 of record VDFB02137888.1, read on the forward strand.
ATTTTATAAGGATCTGTTGAATCTGAGAATGCTGCTTAGAGTTCGGTCGTTCCTGAAGAGGAACAAGTAGAGACAAAAGAAGCAGGGCATAATGGGCATGAGTTGCCAAGTCTTGATGATCTGGTTAATGTTGCTATGCAATTCTCGGAGGAAGCTCAGACTTCTTCACCGCAGCAACAAGAAGAATTTATCCTGCAGCAAGAACAAGAACAGGCTGAACAACTAAATGTGCCTAATGAAGTTATATTTCATCCTGCAATGTGTAAAGCCATTGTTGTGTATAGGAGGACCTTTTTAATTGAATTTTTGGAATTTGTTAAAAATAATTGGGAAACAGTTACACTGCAAACTGTGACTTTTCGACACATTGCTCAGACTGATATGCAACAAAGTCTGTGGCAAATAGAAAAGAAGAAATTGAAAAAGAAAATTGAAAATCAGAAACAGAAAATTACTGAATTGAAAGCAAAAATGGATGAAATGCTAAAGGTAACCGGTCAAATTATGGAATGCAGACCGCCACCCAGAGTTTATGCTCTGTGCCTCAAAGAACAGTTTTTATGGTTTCAATTGATGAGAATTTCCAGAAACCAAGACCCCAGAATTCATTCTGCAAAAGAGTTTTATGAAGCATATCAAGTAGCCCCTAACTGGTTAAGGAATTCTCTGTGTGAATTCTATTTGCATGGCTTTTTAATACCACTTGAAACAGAATGGAATCCTCTTCCATACATTGGTGATATTCATTTGAGAGCATTCATGTCATGGGCAGCAAATGAGGTGAATTACGGCAGATAGTGGGAAACGTATGAGGAAATTGAGAAAATAGAGCCTGTCCCATTACGCTCTCAAAGTTCAAACCCACATGCAATGCTGAAAGATTGGTTTGCATTGACATATGGTATTAATAATGTTTCAGCCAGAGCAAAAATATTTGACATCAGAAAGCAAGTATATGATGAATTCTAGGCACAACAATATTCATTTTGGAGATTAGCATATACTAGAACTGAGAAAAGATGGGAAAAATTGACTGTTGGGTTAAGAAAGTCAGAACCACATGGTCCCCTCAACTTTACAGCTGCACTCAAACGAACTAGCAGATATATTCAATTGGGACTTCAAACAAGATTTGAATTGTGGCTGCCACTGGCATCCAGACCCCCACATTGCTAATCTATTTTATCATCGGTTCTAAGTCTTAAGAGTGAATTAGAGACATGAGATATGAAAGGTGTGAGTTTGAGGATTCTAATACGAGGTTTGGACATCATTCCAGTCATGCGGCCCTCTTGAATTAAGAAATCACCCGAGGAGACTGTCTTTGGAGGACCGACATTGGGCTAGAAATAAGGGGCATTGATGAGCCTAAAATATGCTCATGACAATTTGATGATATGATAAACTTTTAAATGATTTCATTTTTGTTATTTCATGGCTGTTTAAACTTTGATGAAACCTTTTATGGGGATATCCTGTAGCAAGACACTTTTATATTTCTGCAGCCTATTGTGTTGACTTGATTGCATTTATTGCCCTGTTGACTCCCAAAAATGGCTGGTATATCGTATACAGTTTTTAAATGGTGAAGTAGATTTGAAATGTGTGATTAATGAATAGATATCGTGTATGTACCATATGCCTCTTCTTGCGCGTCCGTTACCTTTTGTTTCGCAGGTTGTTGAAGAATGAAATCCGAGTCAAAGCAGGCTGATCTGACATGCAGTAAAGCCATTTCTGCCGCGACTTTTGAGGAAGCTCCGCCAAAGAGACTCTTTGGCCAGAAACCGATTTGGAAATATTTTTAATGGAAAGTCAATGCGGAGAGAGTGGAGTATGGAGTTCTCGAATCGGGTTGAACACATAAATTCATTTATGAAGTTGTTCCTTGATTCAGGGATATACTTTACTTCCACGTCTTTCTTTGATGAAGTTGGTTAGTTAGTTGTTCTTTTAATTTAAATAAGATACTCCTCCTGCGCGAGGTAGTGATAGAGGAGAGATAGAATGAGTAATAGATTATTTTTAGGTAAGATAGAAACAGAGTAGCAGAGATCATGTAAGAATCAGTATGATAATGAAAATGATCTATTTGACCGAAGCGAGTTTGTTGTTAGTTTCCTATGAAGACAATGTATATTTCGTACATCTTCATGAATAAAGATCGATGAAGTTCACGGGTTCAGCATCTTGTACGTGTTAGATGCTTGCTAAGGGCCCACTTAGTAAGTATCTGTAGTTAATTAGTTAGATGTTCTTTTTTACTGATATCCAGTTAGCTTTCATCTTTTGAAGTTTTTACGCAAACTCAGTCTTACACTACTCCTGCAGCATAGAGAGTCCATCCCTATGACTTTTCCTACAGCATAAGGCCAATTCATGGTTTGTGTTTGGTCGTAGCTTCTGATTTCTATTTTTAATCAAGCATAGTTGAGTTAAAGTGCATTACCATATAGCTTAGATAAATTTCTTTCCGGTATGTGTATTTTTGCTAGATTTGACTAAAGCCAGTTCTAGTGCATATATTTTGCTGCGCCATTTAAAGTCTACGTCCCCTGGTTTGACAAGTAACTGAATGTCCACAGAAAGATATTAGTCACCTGTCGGAATGTACAATTCCCAGGAAAGTTTCACTATGATATTCATATCCTTTTGTGAGTCACGAGCCACAAATAAAAAATAGACAATATGATATTAAAGCGAATAATTAAAAAAATATTTCAAATTGAGAGAGTGGGTTGTATTTTTTTTTTAATCAAAAGCAGACGAACCACTATAATATTTTATTGATATTTAATAATTACAAAACCCTGATTCAAAAGGACATAGCAACAAGAAAGAATCGGGAAGAAAACCTCCAATTATCATAAAAAAAGTTACATAATTTGAGCATAAACCCAAATATTTACTACATTACATCACTTTTCAATACATATCATCTACAATGCTTTCATATAGTGCTATTACATAATTGCATTTTCACGAAAGCTTCCCATGCTGCACCTTTTCAACACTTGAGAATTGATACATTTGAACATTTATAGTTTTCACTTCAAAATATAAAAAAATCTTCAAGTTATGATTCCATTCATGAAAAAACCAACACTTTGTCTTTGTTAGCCACCATCCGCTTCTTTAGGCCTGTTAACATTTTGGACAAAATTGCATCAAAATTTACCATGTGTTATGCCATGTTATTAATTCTCAATTTCCATCATATCAAGATGCTCCTCCTCGATCATAACAAACTGCTCATATACATTATGTCGTTCAGCCTGAATATCATCTAACCAAACACCCCACAGATCATGGCCTTCCATATCTATTGGATTATTAATTCTGGCTTGTGAAAAAGTTGAACTACTTTCACCTCTCTCTAGTAAAGGAACTTCATTTAGGTTAAAATTAGTTGCAATTCTCACTCAAAACAACTAAAAATTTGCAGACCCATTTTGTGGATTAACCTTTGAGGCTTCCCATGCAACACTATTTTCTGCTTCATTTTTAGTTCCCTCGGCAACCTAATTGTAAAAATTTATATTTGGCCGCACTTGACCTTGACAAGATACAAGAACATGGAAATCATGATCATGTGTTAGTATCACAATAATCACATAAACTTTAACTTTCACCTTTTCAATAAATTACGGTGAAAACCCAAAAATAGAATTTTTGAGCACATTGAGCATAAAGCCTAAATTTTGATAAGACAACTCATCTTATTCATGGCAATGTATAACTTTTGAAACTCTACCTTATGAAGAAGGAAATTCCTTGGAAACAAGCCTCCTACATACCCCTAACCTTTCCAGAAATCATACCTTTGATAGTCTTGTTGAAGATTATCATTTTGCAAATAAACTTCATGCACAACTTTACCAACAATGAATTCCACAATATTAATGTCTTGCAACAAATCCATAAGATTTGATAGGAAAATTGACAAAAATTGAGAAGGATATATTAACCTTTTAGCTTCTAGTTCCAAAATTTCCTTTCCTATGACCCTTTTGATATGCTTCATGATAATACTACAATGCTCTTTAAAAACAAAATTCAACTTTGCATCACCAAATTTTTCAGAAACTAGCAATTCCTAGCTATTAACTGGCATGAAAATTTTGTAATTCCTTGGATAGAACTCCATTTTCCTTCTTGCACTTGCCAAACAAGCAAATTTAAGATTATTAATTTCTCCACTACCAAAACTTGATAGAAACATTTGAGTTGTTATTATGAGACCAACCTTTGTTATCTCCTTTACATTTATCAAACTTTTTGAAGCAGACATGATTACATTATGCTTCATATCTTTTTAGAGAAATTGTAAATGTCCTCCACATCTTGTACTTTTGTACCGTTAGCAGATATGTGAAAAGCAACTTAAAAAATTGCACTATCTTTGCCAAAATGTCTCTCTATCAACATAAAATCTTTGGATAAAGACTTTAACTAAATTTAGTTAAAATCCATATTACTTTTTAAAAATCATTTGATTTCAGTTTGTACCATCATGAGAATACATTCACTGATCTCGCACAAATTTAAAGTAAGTGCTACATCATCTTGTTAACACCTGTACATCTACACAGATCAAAAAACTTATTGCATGCATGTACCGTGCATTCCTTACAAGGAATTCATCAATATAATTGATTCCCTTCGTGTGTTTAAAAGAATAATTTTTTCATTGCACACAATTCTGAAGCTCGTCATGATGCATACAAATGACTTAAGCTTAAAGCTACTTCAATAATAATACATTGTACCATAGTCTCCATGAATTTCATGCCCTTGCTACCAACCCACCACCTTATTCCTTTACTATTGTGTTCCTTATAACAATACAAATATAGTCGTAGCACTTTTTATTTTGATTTCAAAAGTTCTAGACCTAACACACATGAAATTTCCAATTACAGGTGTTATTAAATATTCATTTCCATTAACAAGCACACTTGTAATTGTCAATTGCAAATGTGTTCCTAGAACATCACATGCTTATATATAATAAACACCACCCTATATGCATATTATTATAAGAAATGGAAAATAAATACCTCATACTTCCAAGATAGATAAGATATTACTAACATTCCTCATTGGTTATTAAAGCTTCCAGCTCAGGTAGCATTCTTCCAATTTCAGCCATATGAGTAACTATTTCAACTTGTTGATCACATCCATAATTTTCCAAAAAATCAGCCACCCTATTTCCTTCTCTATAGGTATGAAAAATTTGATAATTACTTATTTTATCAAGCAAAGACCAAATCTACTTAACAATATACTCCAATTTCCAATTCTGAACTTTACAATCTCTACATGCATTGAGAAAAATTAAGGAATCTCCCTCCACCTGAATCATAGGAAGTTTAAAACTGAGTACTAAGTTCAAGCCCTACAAGAGAGCTTGAGCCTCCACAACATTATTAGTTCCATATAGTAATTTGAAGGATTTGGCACATAAAACTATACCTTTATGATCTCTTATAATCACCCCTACTCCAGAGATACCTAGATTTCCCCTAGAAGCTCCATCTATATTCAACTTGAAAATGCCAGATGGAGGGGGTAACCAAACAATGGAACCTCTGTCCACTTTTTAGACATGTTGATGAAGACTACCTTTGAAAGGCAAAGACAAAAAAGTCTAATTGACCAACATGCTTGAATCCCACTTAGTAAATAGTGATCCAACATTCTTTACCTTATTAACATATGCATTTACTGTCTCAAAAATAGACCTTTCTAGTAATAACAACATTTGATCAATAATAAACTTCTCTTTCCTAAAGATGCATCTATTTATTGCCCACCAAAGATCCCATAACACAGAGGATGGAATAATACACTAGATACTTGAAAAAAAAAAAAAAGATTTATACAAGTGTGGCCAACTTGTAAAAAGCTTCAAAATTGCATTTGGTAAAATAGTCACCCATTTCATTTTACCAATCACATACATCCAAAAAATTTGTGCTACTAGACACAAAAGGAAAAGGTGATTGATGTATTCCAATTCTTTTTCATAGAGCATACATTTAAAAGGAGTTTCTATTTTTAATTTAGCTAGTTTATCATTGGTAAAAAAATTATTTTGAATTGCTAACCAAGACAAACAACCTTCTTTAGGTAAAAATTGTGAGTTCCAACAAAATTTATATGCTCTTTGATCTATAACTTGAAGAGCTTGAGAAATCGATTTATAGCCTTCTTTAACTCTGTAACAACCTATTGTTTCTTTTGACCAAATCAATTTGTTAGGTTTGGATGAGAAATAAACCATTCTTTCTTGCAAAATAGATGAAATTTGAAGTTTATGATTGACATGTATTGACTGATTTGATTTTTTTTTCCACTGGACTTTACCTATCAATACATCTACATGCTAGACATAGTCTTTTACTTTTGTTCCCCAGACTTGGGACATTATTAAAGTAGAATTTCCAAGATTAAAGTCCAAAGCTAAATTTTGATAGCCATTCCAAGAATCCTACCAAAATAAGGCTTGATTACCATCATTAACTTCCCAAGTTAAATGTGGTAAAATAACCTTTCTACAAGAAACTAAAAAGTTCCACATTTCCAAACCCAAAGGAAGATTTGCTACAGTCAAAATTCTAGATGGAATTTGATTATCCAAATATTTACCCTACATGAGATGACACCATTTTGTAAGAGGTTTTTCATACATACACCAAACCATTTTGGCTCCTAATGCTTGATTTCTCTATAACAAATTATGAAGACCTGCTCCACCTTTCACCTTCTCTAAACACATAGTTCCAACGATATCAAAGGAATTTTCTTTTTGCTATCCAAATTACCATACCACAAAAACTTTCTAATCAATTTTTGAATTTGAAATATGATAGATTTAGGAGCTTTGAGAACTGACATGAAGTAGTTCGGGATTGATGGAATCACAAATTTTACCAGTAAGATTCTACTTGCTAAAGATAACCATCTTCCTTTCCATGCAAACATTCTAGCTTCAATAGTTTGGATGATTTTATGCCAATAAGTAGTTTTATTCTGACCTGTGAAAAATGGAATCCAAAGATATTTACATGGTAAGAGAGCTTGTTGAAAACCAAACAAACTCACTAATCAGTTCTTAATGGCAGCTGATGTATTGAAAACACAGATTTTGGATTTTCCTTCATTTACTTTTTGCCTTGAAGCTCTTGTATATTTATCCAATAAAGACTTAATATGAAAAGCTTTAGCCATTGTTGCTTTTCCAAAAAGCAGGGTATCACCAACAAAAAGGGAATGGGTTACTGATATACTAGTGTTTGGAATTAATACACCTTGAACAAGCCCTTGCTCATGACCTTTATGAAAAGATCTACTCAATGCTTTTGCTAAAATGATAAATAAAAAGGGAGATAGAGGATCCCCTTGATAGACCCCTTGGGAAGATCCAAAAAACCCAACTGCTAACCCATTTAGCAACACAAAAAACTTAGCTCCTAATAAGTATTCCATTACCCACTTACACCACTTCTGAGAAAAACCAAATTTCAATAACACCTGCTTCAAAAAAGGCCAATCAACTCTATCATAAGCCTTTTGCATATCTAGTTTAATAATCATGGAAGATATTTTATTTACAACAATTGAATGCAATGTTTCATGAGCAACAATTACTCCTTTTGGTGTTTCTCTACCAGGAACAAACCCCCCTACTCCTTAGAGATGATTGATGTCACTATAGGATATAGGTGAAGATAAATTGCCTTCCATAGAAGAGAAAAATAGAAAAAGAAAACCAAAAAAGCCTTCCACATAAGAGAAAAACAAAAAAAGCAGAGCTATTGCAAAAATATGTGCAGCATAATATTATTCAAGAATTCAATAATTGCAAGATATGATTTGCTTTATAAAAAGCAAAGATGCATAACCCTAATCTTATCTTGAGAACAACAAGATAGCTCAATAAGATAAAGATGAGGAAATAATAAACCCCGAATTAAATATTACCTATAGTTATGAAGGTGTAATTAAATATTAATTAACTAACATCCCTAAGTGCAACTTAGGGAGACGCTACATCAAAGCATGCACCTAAAAAAACTAGATGAATGCAAGAAAGGCTGAATGGGTCCCCGATAACAAGGTTCATCAGTACCTATGTACAAAAAATACTGTAATAATGAGGTAGAGAAGGAAAACCTAATGGGACAAACTCCCCACAGAGAGATGACTACAAAGAAGACCGAAGAACACTTTGAGTAACATCGAACCACAATCATACAAGGAAAGATAATTTCTGGTTCACAAGAAACCAAATATGGAATCATAATAATGTAGATAACTGATGCCACTCTGAATATCGAAACCCTACAAATCCAGAACAACCAGAATCAGGAAGCAATAGTAGATGAGATGACGCGACCGAAACCGCATCTATTACGTCGATGCCAAAATCGAGACTAAAACTCTTCCATGGAATAGGGAGGCCATGAAGACTCTCCTGGAACATTAACCTATATAAAACATGGCCCTCAAAACTAGAAGGATCCAACTAATGTGGATCAGAAGAAACATAATTCTCAACCGGCGTGAACCATGAATCTGATATGTGTCATTTATAATAGCAAAATGTACTAAAGAAACTAGAAACCGACAACTCCACGAGTTGCCAACAAATCAAGATCATGAATATGGAGATCAAAGTGAAAACTACACTCTAATCAGATTTATTATGCAAGAAACCCCCTGATGTAACTTTATCTTAGTTCATTCATTACAATAACCCAACGATTGTAAAAGGAGAGAAATGCCAAACATGCATAAACAGGGAAATAAATACGACAGGAAAATCAGAAGTGCAAAATATCCAAGTCTTACCCTTCCAACCTGCCAAAACATCCAAGTAATCTCCAAACACCTATCAGTACAAATATAGAATAATGACGTTCCTAGGATAGATATATAGAAAAAGTGCATGGACAGCAAAATAGAGCTCCTCAATACCTTTCCAACGCCGCAAAGAAGACGAAAATCAGAGATCATGGCAAAAAGTTATGAGCTCAGAAGCCAAAAATGAACATCTGACTTCAAACAGCAATAAATGTAGATAAACAAAAAAATAATGAAAATTAACCTGCACCACTAGAAAGTGCTTGGAACTAGCTTTCCGGTGATATCTCGTTTGCCCGATTTTGATAAAGTATGCCCAAGTTATGCAAAAAAGAAAAAAAGTTCTCCTTTTAGGGGAAAATCTGTGGCTAGGAGGGGGCTTGAGTCTAGATGGCTCACATGTCAAGTACACATCAGCACTTCACAAGCAGGCAATTTGATGGCTACTTGGCCATTGGGGCAGCTAAAAGCCCTCTCAAAAATTTCACAGCCTACTAATATTCGATTTTGGCTTCTAATATTCTAGGGAATCGGAATTGCTGATTATTCTCTAGTGACATGCTAGTGAGGGCCCCCTGTGGCCTCCATAAGTATCACCTGTGGTGGAGAAGAGGGAACCCCGGGCTAGTCAGTGGACAGGGCACTAGTCGATAGTGGAGGGTGGTGATCAAGCACCACCAGGTCAGCTTCTGCACTCTCACAAGTGAGTTATTTCAGATCACTCATGTTGCATGATGTAATCTCAAAAAATGCCATTTGAATTTATTTTTTTCTGTGTCTCAAGTGCATGGCCTGGGAGGGCTGCATACTTCTAAAATTATATTTTTTTTGCCCTCAAAAACAACTTTCTCCAAAATTAACAAAAACAAAGGCTAGATTGCTTATTGCCATAAAATGCTGCATGGTGACTCCTGCTTGTGCCTAAAATGCTCTAAAATTCAGCTACCTAGAGCTTGCAAAAATCTATGAACTTGAAACCTCAGTGATCCGCAATGAGAAGCCAAAATTCCACAAAACAAGTTTAACGGACTTTTTCCAAAGGCTCAATGCAAATGTGGGTAGCTCCGGACTAACCCAAATGCCTTTATAAATGAACTCCAAGGCATGATACCTTTGAGGAATCCCAATCTAACTCTACAAAGATTTTCAAAAAAATCTTAAGAAGGTTGCAAATCAAGGCTCTGATACCATGTTAGAAACCAAGATCTGAAATGCAAACTAGAAAATCCTTCCACAAAAGAGAAAAATAGAAAAAGCATAGCTATTGCAAAAAGATGTGCAACATAATATTATTCAGGAATTCAATAATTACAAGATATGATTTTCTTTATAAAAGCAAATATGCATAACCCTAATCTTATCTTGAGCAACAAAATAGCTCAATAAGATAAAGATAAGAATAATAAACCTAGGAAATTAAATATTACCTAAGTAAATTTATGCAAGTGTAATTAAATATTAATTACACTAACAGTATTACAAAGGGAAATAGGTCAAAAATAAGAAAAATTATTTGGTGAACTAATTTTTGGGATAATTGCAATATTAGTCACATTGAATTTTTTTTTTAATATACCACTGATTTCTTTTGATTCTCCCAGAATGCATTTAAGATGTCAATTCCAAATTCCCAACAGACTTTGGTAGAAAAAATGGTTTTGAAACCCACAGTCTCGAGCTTTTATCAGGAGCCCATAATGAATACTACATCTTTTAGTTGGTAAGGCAAGATCATGGTCTGCCAAAACGTATACATGATGGGTAAGGGACACCTAATTTTTGAAACCCAAAATTGATGAACGAAAAGGGTTTTAAAGGAGATTCTTCCATCAATTTATAAATTATGCTTTACTTTTGAATATAATACAAATTATTTATTATTCATTTTTCATTTGAATTATGACTAAAGTCCCATTGATAAGATGGATTGAAAAACTATATCTTCAAAATGGTATCACATTCCTATGCTTCATATTAATAGTAGGATTCCTTTTTATAGTAAAAAATGAATTTCTGAGTTTTTAATTCAAGTAAAGGTAAGTGGTATTCTATTATTGCCAATTTTTGAACACATTTTAAAAGTTGTAATAAAAAAACTATAATTCACTATTTACTTGGAAAAAAAATTACAAAAAATATAGACTCTCACACTGTAGGACATATCCTCACTTATATATCTAAATCTTATAAAATAATATTATCATTTTATTATGGTTAGGTATTCTATTAAACACCTACTTCTTAATGTTTCCTTGAAATGTAAGTACACTGCATTGAAATTTCCAAGTTTGACCAAATAATTTCTTTTTATAAAATAAACTAGGGGTAGTTTGTAGAAAGTCCAGCATTCAATTTGATATAGATTCTATTCTTACATATTTTTGAAATAATATAGATAACTTATTCAAATTTTTACGTCAAGTTGCCTAACTCTGATTTTTTTGAATTTTTCACCACTTAAGGGCCTGTTTTTTCCATGATGATCCTACACATACCCAGTTCATTAAGGAAAAGATGAGACATCAATCTTGTATTTTCTTCAAGACATATCAGCTTTGGAATTCCCTGAAGGATCTCTTCTCTTTCCCTAATTAAATTAACATGATCATTGTAATTTGCAGTAAGGAAGAAAAAATTTGACTCCTTCATTCTTAATTTCTTCCTCATTAGTAAGCAAAACACCTGACACACTATCATGAATGGAGAAAATTGAGCTTTTATCTTTTTTAATTTGGGTTGAAATGTGAAAAAGCTTTGTGTTCCTATCACCATATTTCAACCATAACTCTCTTGATTTTTGTCTCCAATACACCTCCTCTCTCAATAATAACTCTTTCTATTCCTCTTGCAGCCTACTCTACTCCTCAAACAATACACTATCAAGTCCATTAGTAATAGTTTTATCATTTACCTCTGATAACCTTTTATAAACCAAATCTTTTTTCTCAAAAACATTCTTAAAAACATGTTGATTCCAACTTTTTAACTGATGTTTAACATAATCCAACTTCTTGCTCAACTGAAACATCCTAGAACCTTCACAAAAAGGTGCACTCACCCAACATTTCTTTAATAAAGAAACAAAATCAAGATTCCTAAACCACATTGCCTCAAATTTGGAGGATTGAAATTTGGATTTTAACTTTTTTGTTGCCAAATTTAAAGAAATGGAAAAATGACCTGAGGCAACAAAGGGTAATATTTCAGATATTAAATCAAAATCACTTAACACCCAATTTGGAGAAATTAAAAACTTGTCCAACCTTTTTGCAATTTGAAGGAAATCTCTCCTTCTATTTGTCCATGTAAATCCCCCATTTTGTGGAATAACATCCACTAAAGCATTATCTTGGATAAAGGCAGCAAAATCCTCCATATCTTTCTTTGGAGGACATATGCCACCTTTTTTCTCTAATAAATTCATAATTGCGTTGAAATCTCTTGCAAGAAAAACAATTTCTTGCTCCATCCCATCAATCTTCAATTTCAAAGTTTCCCACAACAACTTTTTACCAGTTCTATTGGTAGGACCATAAACATTGATCAACCAAAAGGCTAAATAAAAATGAATAACCTTCATTAGCTACCGATTATGATCAAAAGAAACATTACTCATGCATATTGTTTTTGCATTCCATAATGTAATCAAACCTCCTGAGGCTCCCTGAGATGGTGAATGAGAAGCTTTCCATTTTTTTAACTTCTTAGTAATAACTTGAAAAGACTCATCTGAAGTTTTAGTTTCTTGAAGAATAACAGCATCAACCCCACAAGCATCTAATTGCTGCTTAATTTGGACTCTTTTTTCAGAGGAATTTAAGCCTCTGACATTCCAAGAAATTAACTTCATTGCAACTTAAGAGAGCAACAAGCTCTCCTTGGTCTTTTTTGTTTCAAACCTACTCCCATTTTACCATCTAAAGTTGACTGCAAACCTGCTGCAATTTCTTCTTATAGCTTAAAAGCTAAAGATTTCCTTCCTCTTTTGGCAGGAGACTTTTTGCTTGAAGAAGGAGACAAAGGAGATTGAGATATTGATAAGGAAACTATCTCATTAGATACCTCCCCTTCCCCAAAATCCTTTGAAGCAATATCATCAATCATTTTTTCTCCTACAAATACTAAAGCGTCATCAACAAACTTCTCAAACTCCATATCAGAAGGCATACTAGAGGAAGTATTACAAGGTCCAGGTAAGGTTGGCTGAGATTGAAAAATTCTATTACCAACCTCATTTTGATCATCAAATATCTTTAACCTTTTTTTCACTATGATCAGAGATACCAAGTGTTAAAAATGAGAGATTTATGTATTGTGGTTTATATACTTGCGATTCCATTTTGAATTTCTAAAAAGTAACAAATAAATGTGAGAAAATTTTGGCCCTAATTTTCATTTTAATAAACATCCTCTAAAACCCTAATGCACACCGAGATTTTTAGGTTGCATCCCACCAAATTAGAGAAGTGAAAGGTCAATACCAATGAGGAAGAGTTTGGAGGAGATGAAACCAATAGTGGTAAGGGATCTCTCTCTCACCTTCTCTAAACAGTCTTGGTATTAGATGCAACTCGAATCTACTGGTAATGGATGATAGGACCAAATTTCAAATGCCCATGACTTGGGTGAAAAGTCAAAAATTGGGCGGCTTGGTCTAGTAATGAAGCCAAGTGCACTTTTTTTAGTGTGTTTCAATCAATGATTTTGTTACTACTAATGTGTTCATTTTCTTTCTTTTTTTCATAACAAGGCAGGCAAACCCTTTTCCCTGTAATCCCATAGTTATTGATATAAATAAAAAAATGTCATAATGGTAAAGGATGTCGTATTGTTAAATCCTAAATGAATTCAGTTATTGATATACTATACTTAAGGTAACTTGTGATTGAATTATTTGCTAATGAATCATTTTTCTTAACAGTTTGAAAATAATGTTGCTTGTGGAACATATTTTAGGGTTAGACATATGTGTGGATACAATAGTAGGATATGCAATGTGCAAAGGCATTTCAAGAGGTTAGAAGAAAAGAGCGACAATAGGGGAGATGATGGTAGGATGTTCCAAAGCTTTTCTGATGGCCAAGATATCCACAGGGTTGGACAACTCCACCACATATCAGATTGTTCAATTCTTTTGCCACTACATTCACATTATGAATTCAACAATGGTGATTTCTCTTTTGCAACCAGCCCCTAAAGTCTTCAAACTTTTCAATGATAGTACGTAGGGTAAAGTATTTCATAATGTTAAATCCTAAAAGTGCTCATTATTAGGATCTTGGCTGTAATTTTCATTTTAACAAACATATTCTAAAACCCTCATTAAAACCCTATCTTTAGGCTATATCTCACCAAATTGGAGAAGTGAAAGGTCAATACCAGCAAGGAAGAGGAGTAAGGACCATAGTACTGCCTACACAAAGGAGTAAGGAAAATTGAAATGGAGGGGAGGATTCTTGATGCCCAAAAAATTGTTTCCTTGGCCATTTGATCTTTCCTTTTAACCAGTTTACTACATTTATTTTTTTGCATATTCTTCTTTATTATTATCATCTTACAAACCTAGATTCTCATATTGCCCCACTTTTATGTGAAATATAGAAACTAGAGTGGGTATTGGGTGTATTTCTAAGCGAGTTGGATGTGGGTACAAAAACAAACCCTATCCATGGGATCAACTCCACTAGTGCTACAAAGTAACACAAATCTATTGGAGTTTTTCCTTTCAAGGACAAGATTTAGCTTATTCAATAACCTAACAGGGCATAGCCTCTAAATTATCTCCTTTATTTTATTAACTCGATGTATAGCTAGGATTTTTTTTTATTCCTACATATTCATATATAATATCTTCTCATTTTTTTTCTTTGATTATTATTACCTCTTTATTTATTTAGAACTATCATTAAAAGTGGCAGTTTATAATTAAAGTTATGAAATCATAGGAATTGGGACAATAGATAATTTTTCTGTCATTGGTTTGTATGTGTAGAGGGTTAATTTTTTGCAATGATCAAGATGAGACTGGTATATTTAGGAGTATGCTTCAGTTATATATATCAACCACTATTTTAAATGCATCTCTCACAATTTTGTTTTGTTTTTTGTTAGATAAAAAAAAGTAATAATTCTTAATATATGGGGAAAATCCATAAAGATTTTGGATGATTAAGGAAAATATGTGTTTAATAAAAAAAAGAGGAAGTGTAATTTGATACAAATTCACTATTTAACAGTGCAAGAGTTGAGATGGATGTTTTCTTGAATAAGGAAAAACACATTTAATAGTATTCATTGTGTTGTAGGTGTAAAAGTAAAGGTTCTTGAGTTTTAAATCCAAATGCAACTTTCAAGAAAATAAATTCATTGATACAAAGTGATTCTCTATTTTTATGTCTTTGAATTCTTCAATTCTTCAATAAATGATGTGAAACAGTCAATGAGGCTTTGCTTTGCCAATGAGGCAGTTGTCACTGAGACATTGAATGTAACCAATGAGGTTTTGATTTGCTAATGAGGCTTAATCAAGTAAATTTTCAGAGTGGTTTTTTCTTCACTCATAAATACTATGTTGTGGCTCCTTGATTTGTGATCTTTTTGTGTCTAATCAATCATATTTGTTCAAGATTTTAGTCTTCATTTCATGGTGCTTCTCTAAACATTTGAATATCTATGATACTTGAAGTTTATATGCATAAATTTGTGAGGATTAATTAAGTTAGATTTGATTTCTAACTTGAATCACTTATTCACCCAAATAAATGACTAAACCATGACTAAATAAATGACTATCATGACTAAATAAATGACTACCATGACTAAAATAAATGACTACAATGACTAAATAAACAATTACCATGAATAAATAAACAACTATCATGACTAAATAAATGACTACCATGACTAAATAAATGATCAGTTAACAACAATCAATGATTAAATTAATGACTAAATATACCACCAAATTGATCAATCAAAACAACCAATAAATGACTAAAAATGGTTTAGTCATGAATTTGGTTGCATTATAAATGACTGGAAATAAACTACTAATGGTCATGTGACCAATTTTTAGTAGTTTTTTAGTCATTTATTTCTATTTTTGTACTAGTTTTGATTACAATGCAATGTCGCAACTTATTTGCAATTGCACAAAACCTTGTTGTAATCTCCTGCAACTCTATTCTACAACTCCCTCTAATTTTCTATCTAAATCTTAACATAGCTTTCAATCTCTGATTTTGTTTGGGTTCTACTCTTTTAAAATTAGTGCATTCTCTATCTGCAACTCTACTCACTCTAGCTGCATCATACACTTTTCAACACTTAGACATTTTTTTATTATCTTCTAATTTTTTCTTGACTCTGCCAATCTACAATCAATGCCTCAAGCCATGCACCATCTGTACAAATCTTCTTGTCAATATTTTCTTGCTATCTTCCTCAAAAAGTTATCTATTATTTGAGCCAAAGCTGTCAAAACCTAAATCTAATTTAGTGGATTTACTAAGTATGGTTGTCTATAGAATCCAAACCCTAATATGCATTAAATTCCATTCTTTGTTTATTTGATCTAATTTTGATCTCACTTGACATGGCGATCTGTGTAGATGACCTACAAATTAAATCTAGAATCATATGGTTGTTGGACTATTTGAACCAATTAATTTTATCCACTATGTCAGTTACCAGACCTAATCCATGTTTATACACAACTAGCCATTTTTTATATTTGAATTTAAACATGATCCATCAATCCACCTCTTCACGCCATGATCCTTCGATCCATGTTCATCAGATCTATTTAAATCTTGTCTATTGGATAAACAATCCTTTAAAACACCATCATCGATCTTCTTTATGTGTAGCTTACCTTGTGCAAGGTCCACACGACACGTGTCACAAGCCCACTGTCTTGCGAGCTTGGAACATGGACCCAAAGAATCTTTAGTGGGATTCTGAGAACCATCCAATCTTCAATGATCAATCTTCACCATTGCTTGCAATACCACAAGGAAAACATAGGGACCCACCATATTCTCAGTGGGCTAGCGGGAAAATGTCATTTTTCACATGTTAGCACAGTGCAACTCACAACAACAATGTGAGTTGGTATATCAACCAACCATTTTATGCCACCTATCTTCCATGCCACACCTCATGCACTATTCAATCAAACAACACTCGATCTAACATTGTCAAATAACATGGCTTTTGGTGCCTAAGAAACCTTAAGAAACACCCAACTAATGCCAAGGAACTAGGAAACATGCTCACCCAGAAGCAAGGATAAGAAAAGAGAAAGAAAACATAATTGGTGGACTAAATCACACCCAACCATGTACTAGAAAATAGATTCATAAATAATGAAAACATAATTATCCACACAAAAAATCTCACTCTGAGAACATATAATTCTATAAATGCTCTCATACATAGATTTTAATATACTTCACTCAATGCCAAGCACAATGAAATTCACATGCATTGAAGCCACTCAAAGCTAGAAAACCATATGCATTCAAGAATTTTACAAAATTTACAAATACCACACAAATCCACTTTAAATTTATTATGAACAAATTTGATCCAATAAGATTATAATTAACACAAACACTAAGACTTATCACATTATTTTCCCTCTACTCCCTTGCACATTCTATCAAGAATTTTTAATGAATATGATACTTGGAATAAATTGTAACATATAATAGGACCATCAATTTCAAAAAATTAGATTAGTCACAACAAAGATAAAATAGAGCCTGGGAGTGAGAATTATCAATTCCAAAATTAAATCATAAAATGCATACAATAAAATAATAAACCAAGTGTGACCAAGAGCCACAAAATAGATAGATGGAAAAGTTTGGTGACTAGACCAACCATAATAAAATTTAAAATAAAATGTCAATCCATTATCAATGACTATAAAGTTCACCAATAACCAAAATAAAGAATCAAAATTAGAAAACATGATTACATGAAAAAGTGACTAAGGTTAGCCACATTTGAGGGGGTAAGAGTTGCAAAACACCTTGGGAGTACAACAACCAAAGTTTGTTAGAGAGAGTATGCTTAATCAAAATTTACCAAATTCAATTAACTAAGCCAAGAAAAACCACACTTAAAGAAAATACACTATATTGAGGAAAAATCACATCATTATGCAAGATGGTGTATGTATGGTTTCCAATGGTATCCATAAAATTTATTTTCCATACAAGCATAGGGCTTCACCCAAGCACTACTTTCACAAGGATTTTTATAATCACAATGTAATGGTACATGCATTATTCAAATCATTCACCACAACCACATGCTAAAAAAATGCATCCATATAATGTACAAGACACATCAAACTCGAAGCTCTAAACCAAACTAGCATAATGCTCTCAATAAGCACAATTGCATTTAACAATTAAACATGCACCCCACGTAAGAGAGAAAAATAATTCCAAATAACCATCTAGGTTCCCAAAGGAATCCTAGGGACAACATGATTTAGGGACATAAGTCATTGACCCAAATATTCTATTATGACAATGTGACCTTCCATTCATGCACTAACATAATCACTTCACACTTATGATCATACTCCAATAGGAATACAATGCACAATACACCATAGGAAACATTACCATAAGAACAAATTTTCATGATTCAAGCATATAACATACACCACATTTTACTTTCAATGAATCGGTGACATAAGACAATTCATAATTATCTATCATGAGATAAAACATTAACACCCTATTATAAATTAAACACACCTATAGTCACACATCCAAAGAGAACACAAAAGGATAAAAAATACAACTCAAGGGTCAGTACACATTCAAACTTAAGATAAATTAAGATATCAAGATGGCAATCACACATTAAATAACTTCTTGAAAACTCAAGGATCTAACTAACCCTCACAAAGAATAATTTCTCAAACATATCACACTAGGGAGAAATGGTAACACCTACTACAAACAATACACTCACACATGCAGAGAGACCGCCAAAGCTCTCACACAACAAGAAAAACACAAGAGAGTGATCATTCCCCACTTAAGAGACACTCAACCAGGGGTATTTTCCCATCCCTATCACATGCATTAGAGCCTAAGAGGAACTCTTCCTCCTCAAACACATTGCATGGGTTGGTTCACGTCAAACCCTCAAAAATTCCACCCAAGGCACCTATTCAAGAAGTGAAACACTGGCTCTCAAAAACAAGTACTTGAGTGAACAAGCATCAAGAACTAAAAACCACATGGAAAATACCATGAGTCGGAGATCCTAGTCCTACAATATGGGCTCTAATACAAGATGTAATTTCCCAAGCCAACATGCTGAGAACAAAACTTAATGGAACTTTTTTTTGAAAAAATGAAAACAATACCATTAATGTAACATGTTACACTTACACAACAAAATGCACAAAAGTTTCATGTGAAACAAAAAACATAATACAAAATAATACGATGATCTCGCCATTGTATAATTAGGTGATGTAGCATCCCTCCAGTTTTCTATGCTATTAGACAGTGTGTTTATTTTGACAGACTCAGATATTTGTTATTGTCTTATGATTGTTGGCTTTAGAGTGATGTGGATGTTTTATATTACTCTTTTGATTAGCATAGTTGTTAATATTGAAATATGCTCATCTGTTGATTAATGATGCTTTAATTTTTTCAGTCTTGATGTGACTATATTGGTGAAGAGGATGGGATTACATCACTCGCATCCGAGCACCCAATGATTCTACAATTTCTCTTCATGGTGTGTCTACTATGTTATATGTATGTTCGGCATTCGTCTTGTTTCTAGGATTGCAGGTATAGGACATCGTCTGCACCTGGCTTCACAGGTCTGAGCATGTCCATATCCCAATGGTATTGTTGATTGGAGATAGTAACGGGGTTTCCTTGTCAAACCACAACCCCAGTCATAGTGTGTTGTCAGTTTGTGTCTTGTTTGTTGTTGATTCATGTCGTCTTTGATGTTTTGATAATTTATTATCAGTGGGAATTATATGTGAAAATTAATGTTTAAGTGGATTGTAAATGTTAATTTATGTATTTTAGATTAAATTTTTAAATTTAATTTAATTAATTTTATTTTATTCAATTAGTAAGGTAATTTAATCTATTGATTAAATTTATCTTATTAAATGGATAAATTATTTAATTAAATTAAAGTTGTTGATTAAATAAAATAAATAATTAAAGTTGTTTTGTAAAGTGCATAGATTAAGTTATTTAAATTTATTTGGAAATTAAATTTTGTTTTAAATTATTTAAAAGAAAAAATATCTTGAAAATGCATAAGGAGGAAATAACTATGGTGGTTGAAATGGATTTTTTTTGAAAATTTTGACTAAGTGTTGAAAAATTAATGGAGATATCATTTTACAAATATCTTGGAATTTAATAAGAAAATAGAGGGAATATTCTCCAGATTTCATAATAGTTTTGGTCCTGAAGTGGAAATTTTGGAGAAGATTTTGGAAGATTGAATCTTTGGCAAGGAAGTCACCTCCTCCTCATTCTCAAACTCAAAAAAAATGGGTTCCATTGTTTGGTTTAAAAACCCTTGATTTTAAATTCTTGGATGGTTTTGAGAATCATTTTAAAATTTTAGAATTCCTCTAGAAAAATCAAGAAAACCTGATCCTAGAAGGTAAACAAATTTAATAGTAGAAAATTGAAGAGGAAACAAAGACAAAATCTTGTTAACCTCCTATGGCTTGGACTTGGGAAATTTCAATCTAAAATTGAAATTAAGAATTCCAGTTTGAAAAATCTCACCTAGTTCTCTCAGAGAAAATCAGAATTGAATGATTGTAAAAATGGATATATATATATATATATTCTGATAATATATATATGTATATACATATATTATATATATATATATATATAAATTTTGTATGCATTCTGGGAATTTTTCTGTAAAAAATTGATTTGGGAAAAATGTCTATAATCGTCATACGGCGAAATCATGGAAATAGGGGAAATAAAATTAAAAAAATATTAGAAAGAAGGTTATGGTCTGTCTGAGACAATGTTCCTCCTGGAGTGGGGCAGTGACTCAGTAGAGGCAAAGATTATTAAGCCTCTGAGGGCCAACCGCCTACCACAAACATTAAAGACATAAACCCCTGGGTGGAAGGATGCTAGAAGCCACCTGTGGTTGACCTTCTGCCCCCTTTTATTTGGGGTGTGATTTTAATAAAATATTTTTATTATATTATATAATATAATATATATAATATTTATATTATATATATTATATTTCTTTTATTATTTAATATATATATATAATATATTATATATTTTAAATAATTGGTAAATATATTGTGAATACTTGAATTTAAATTTGTTTTTAAATAGAGATTATATTTAAATTAATTATTTTAAAAAATTCATTTTATAATGGGATGCAAATATTGATTTATAATAAAACAGATTTATGTAAAAAAAATTGATCTCCTCTGCTATCATTAGTTTTAAATTGAGAAATTTGAAGTAAAATAATTGGTTTAGTTCCTTATTTAAATTGTGAATGAAATTAAACTATTAGTTTTAGAATTCCTTAATGTTGCAAACGTAATTGTATTTACTTTGGGTGTTTGCAAATGATGTGTTATTGAATTATTTGGATTTAGGAAATCCTAAAGTTAGATTAATATGTTGCTTGAAATTGTTTTTTTTTTTAAAGTTGTGTTTTCTCTCATTCTCGTTGATGGGAAAATTGAGTTATTTGTTTTTGTAGGACCTCTAGATGTGTTTCCTTTGAGATGGGGATTGTAACTTATGTTGGTTTAGCTTTTAAATAACTTGGGTAGTGCACGTGGGTTTTATTAAGTATGGACACCTAGTTCTATGAATAGGTTGTGTTGTATATTGTTATTGAGTTGGTATTTGTAATTGATTTATGTACACCTTGTCTACCCAATGTTAGTGGAATTGATTTCTTAGGTTGTTAGTAGGGGAGTGGCTCTTCATGAGGGCTAACACACAAAGTGGTGTCAGGGTAACTCATGTAGAGTTATATTAATCAGTGGTAACTTAATAAATATGTTAGGGGAAAAGGGTAGTTTAAACACTTAACCTATTTTAAGTGCCTTGCTCATGGACTCAAGGGCTAGTTTAGACTTGGGATGAGACGAGAAGGTCTGGAATGGAAAGATTGTTATCTTGTCTCTATGAAAGATAATTGATTCCACATTGGATTGCATGTGGGGCCGGGTTTCATAAGAGGTCACCAAGGTAACCCAAGATGGGGTCCGAAGCCTAGGAAGATTCGCCAGGGTAACCCATGCAACTTTGTGATGACACTCCTCCCATGACAACCATCAATTAGTCTTTTGTATTGTGTAATTGATCATTTTTATCTGGAAGCATTGTAACCATTTTGTAAGTTTTGTACTTTTGTAGTTTAGTATTGTAATTTCTTGTGTCTAGAGGTTGTAGGTTTTGCCTAGGAAGCTCTTTTACTATCTCCTAGCACGGGGGGTGGGCCTTCAGGTACCACTTGGTTGGGTGGAATGTGCACCTTACACCGTTGGGTCCCCAGTTCTTGTTCATGATGGCAGGTACTTCATGATTGGAGAGCTTGTGTGTACTAGTGGATATGTACTTTCTCTTATGTCACATTTGTATCAATTGGATACCTTGTATTTGTATCACTCCTCAATTGTATTCGAGGAGGACCTTTTTAATTGTAACACTTTTGTATTAACTATCTCATTTGGAAATTAGCATTGTGATATGTAGTATTGAATAAATGAAATGTTAGAATGAATCATTATTGTACTTTATATCTTATGTGATGTATTTTGATGTTATTGGATGTATGATCTTTAATTCATAAGTAATAAACATAAGTTTTATTTAGTAACTTTCGTTGGTTATGGGTATTATAAGTAAGCATTGTCACGTACCTTAGAGAATGTACATGTGTTAGTGTAGTTTACTTTACTTGTTTAATTACACTTTAAAAAAAAAAAATTTGTTTGCTTCTGTTATGTGCGTGACATTCTCTAGGGTTACATGGTGGGCGTTACAGGTGGAAATAAAAAAAAAATTAACACTTGTGGGATAAATCCACTATGATATACAATGAGACAAGGAAAGATAGCTAAATTAAAACATACAACACTTTTTGGATTTTACAAGACTTCATGAGAGGCTACAAGAGAGGCCTAAATGACACGATGATTTAGGAATGGTCTCTTAGGAGTAGGACAACTACAGACAGATCTACAACACCACCTAAGACTACTCCAAGGAACTTCAATTGAAACATTCACACATTAATTTTAAGCTCAAATGAAATGTTTCTAAGTTTATTTTACCAATACATTACATAATCATAAGCATACATAATACAATTGTGCTCAAGTATAACATCGAGTCATAAAACTAAAAATTATTATACTATCCATTATCCATGGAGTACAATCCATTTCAAAAAAGAGTTCCAAATTAAAATAATATTACAATTACATCAAATAAGACTCAAATTCTCTTTACATATATAATTTTTATCAATAAATCAAATGAAAGAAAACTTGAAATACTTTATACCACATGAAGTCATCTTTGAATCCACCATGATCCTATAATTCCCAATAGTGGTTTCCATGCTACCCAAGCTTCTGGAATCAAAAGAATCCACTCAAATGAAATGTTTCTAAGTTCATTTTTCCATTACCTTACATAAGCATAAGCATACATAATATGACTATGCTTGACTATAACATCAATTCATAAAAATAAAAATTATTATACTATCCATTATCCATGTAGTAACATCCATTTCAAAAAAGAGGTCCAAGTTAGAATAATATTAAAATTACATCAAATAAGACTCAAATTCCCTTTACATATATAATCTATATCAATAAATAAAATGAAAGAAAACTTGAAATACTTTATACCACATAAAGTCATCTTTGAATCCACCATGATCCTCTAATTCCCAACAGTGATTTCCATGCTACCCAAGCTTGTGGAATCAAAAGAATCCACTCCCAATGTGCTAAGAGATAGTAACATGGGCCAAAATCACAACACACACACCAAACACATTGTGAGATGGATTACACACACCATACATGAAGAATACACTCAACATACACTTCATATAAGGAACTCATCCAATATCACAAGATGAATCAAATAGAGGTAAGGTCAACTATAAGTCCTCAGGTATGTAGTGTAGAAAAATGTAGCCCTTTACATTTTCACACTTTTTTGGGCCCTCCCTCCTAAAATTGGGCTTCTTTATGCCTTAATTGGCCTTATTTTGCATCCAAAAGCCTTATTTAATGCATCTTTTAGAGGATAATCCAAAAACATATGTAAAGACCAATCATAAATTAATTATTTTGGATTGTACGGCCTATATTTAGTGATCTGGGACTCATACACCACCTTGGGCATATGGGTCCCACCTAAGTTTTGGGGCCTAGATATGAATTTAGCATCAAACTAAGAACTTCTTGAAAAGTGTGTCCCAAGCTTAACCTAATGGGACTCATACACCCCAACTGGTGTATGAGTCCCGCTTAGCTTAGACCTAATTTCAATTCAAATTCTTGTTGGGATTTTATTCTCCTAGATCTGATGTTGGCTTGTAGTATAATTTCAGGAAATTTGGCATAAACAGGTATAAATACAAGATTATTTCACATATTTTCTCCTAGCAAGCTTACAAGTCATCTAGCACTTTTGAGATCAAGCATTCTAGCATTCAAGAGCATTCAAGAGTGATTATCAAGCATTTTGGAGCATTATTCAAGAATCAAGCATCATGTCAAAGTCATCATGCATCATGTTTGTTTTTGAGCTATCATTTGTGATGTAGGGTTTTATGATTCTAGCAAGCATTTAAGTAAAGATCCATATCATTCAAGCAAGATTCAAGATTGAAAATCATGCTAGCCATTACTTATAATATTTCAGCCTTTGTTCCAAGGGTTTGTTGAGTTGCAACATAGCTTATTTGTTCATCCATCATTCCTTCATTCTATTTGATTTCATTTCAAGGTTTGATTACCAAAACGGGGTTTGACCAAGGAAAACCCCTATCCACTAACAAAACAACATTTTTTCCCTTTCTTTTGATGTGTGATTTGTAGATCTAGGTTTAAGATTCGTTGAAGAGAAAGATTGGAGAAAATTTGTCAAGGTTGCAAAGTTGTCAAAGTTGTCACCTTGCAAGATCAAAGAAAGTCACCTATAGGGTAGAATTATGTGTTTCAAAACTAGAGATTTGACATGAGGAAATTTATGGCAGGTCACTAGAGTATTCCATAATTTTAGATCAACCCCAATACTGTGACTAAATCACCAATTGTGGCATATGAGTCCCAGTATACACATTTTTAGGCATTTTCTATGGATTTTGATTCAGCAATTCCAAATTTTGGTTTCAATCTAAAACCCTAAACTGGGACTAAATCGCCCCTATTGGAATATGATTCCTAGTGTGCATAAACAAGTAGTATTTCTAGGATTTTATACCCTCATTCAAGCCTCTTCAATTTCCAGGTGCACCTCTATACTTTCTTATTTTGTTGTTCTGATTTAAGTTCATTTCTAGGTCATTTATTCAATTCTTGTATATCATTTACATTTCTTGTCTTTTGAATCCCTAGCTTGGTGGTGAACCCCCTTTATACCTTAAATCACACCCTAGGATACCTTATTACAATTTTTTTTCCCTCATTCTATCCTTTGATTGATATCTCTAAGGTTTCCTTGAGTGAGACTTATAGAAAATTGGTTATTCTATCTCCCAAAAGATTAATACCACATTGTCTAGGTTTCATTTTGGTGAGCCTAGCCTTTAGAACACCTTTATTTCTTATTTTAGGCCCTCATTCAAGCCTCTTTAGTTTCTAGGTGCACCTCTATACTTTCTTAGTTTGTTTTTCTAATTTGAGGAACATTTTTAGGTCATTTATTCAAGTATTGCATATCATTTACATTTCTTGTCTTTCCAAGCCCTAGCTTGATTGTGAACCCCCTTTTATACCTAAAATCACACCCTAGGATACCGTATTGCAGATATTTTTCCTTATTTTATCCTTGGATTGAGATCTCTAAGGTTTCCTTGAGTGAAACTTATAGAAAATTGGTTATTCTATCTCCCAAATGATTAATACCACATTTTCTAGGTTTCAAGGTATAAAAACTAATGATATATCACAAAGCCACACTCAAAAAACTCAATAATGTTGCACATCACAAATCCACATTAGATAAGCTCACCAATTTTACATCGCAAATCTATATTGAGAAAACTCACCAATATCACATCATATAATTACCATGGGGTAACTCACCACTAAGTTAGCACAAGGATCATCATTAATCAAACTTACTTATGGCAGATAACAAACACATAAGACACTAGGGTAACATGATAGAGAGCTAGTAGGGAGTCTCATCATGGTGCTCACTAGTATGACACACTTGGAATCTAGTACTCCTCTCATACATATGAGGATACTTGATCTTACAAGACACAAGTTCCTTGAGATGAAATGTATTCCCAAACATCCTTAGTCTTTACAAGCATTCAATGAATGAGAAGAGAATCCATTATATTTGTTAATTAATTAATCGTGTTTCATTAATTTCATTTGATTAGATGAATTACCATTCATGATCAACATACTTGTCACTTTGGTATAGGGACATATTGGGAGCCACTCCTTTACCTTCTCTAGTACCTTATTCCTAGGATTTTCACACTCAACAAGTGTGGAACAAAAAGAATGAAGAAAATTCATTTTTTGAAATAAAAAAATATGGTCTCATAATGTTCTAAATAAATAAAAAATTAGGGATACTTTTTAATTCACATTATAATTCATCTAGAATCAATCAAAAATTCAAACTTTTTAAAAAAATTTACAAAGGAAAACCATTCATTTTCCAATTTCACATTAAAGAATGTTTAAAAATTTAAAATTTTAATTTTAATTTTCTAAAAATACCCTTTGGTTCTAAAGTGAAAATAAATAAGGAGACTTATTTCCTTAAAATTTATCACAAATCACTCCCAAAATCAAATTTTCTAAATTTAATCACAAAAGAAAACCCATAAAATTCTCCATTCCACCATTGAAGAAAGCTTGAAAAATTAAAATTAAAATTTCAAAATTCTAAAAATACCTTTTTTCTCTAAATGTACCCAAACAACACGCTTTTAAGGTTAAATTCACATTTCTATGATTTTGGAAAAAAAACTATCATAACCATGCCTCTATTTGATCATTTTTGAAAATTTACAAAAAATAAATTAATTATACTCTAATTGCAAAAATTGAAAAGTATTGAGAGTGTTTGACACTCCACTGATAACTTACAAACCATTGGAAATCAAAATAATGAAAATGGAGGAAGAATGGATAACTTACCTAACTTTTTTTCCAAACAAACAAACACACCAATCTCTCAACATGCCAAAGGAGAGAATAAATCCAATCTCATGCAAAATCACTTGCCCATTTCTATTCCAATGCTTTGAATCACATTCAATTCCACCTAAAAATGTGCTCTCAATTCAAAAAATAATATTTTCTTACAAGAGGGCTTTTAGAATCAATTTCTTTTAAAAATAACTGACGATTAAAAATGCTACCTATCCATTTTCCTTTTTGTTCTATTTTTCCCTTTTCATATTTTCCTATTTTCTTAAATTTTGTATTTCTAATTTCTCAAAATTTACAATTAAACAAATCTAAACATTGAACACAAACACGTTCATTTTGTAGTGTAGGAAAAGGTATCCTTTTTTCACACTTAATTTGGGAATAAGTAAAATAAAATGAGCTTAATGATTCCTTAATTTAGTGTTGTAATTTATGTTTTACATATTCACATTAAATTTAGGGCCCTATTAATTAAAATGGACTTAATTGTGCCTTATTTTTGGTGTTGTAAGGTGTACCTTTACACTTTCACGCTAATCTAGGGATTCATTAATTAGTTAAGGTTAATTATGCCTTAATTGGCCCCTCTAATTCAAATTCAAGCTTAATTAATTACATTTTCTAAGGGATAAAATTTGACATTCATAAATGCCATAACATAATGTTTAACATTGAGCAATGTGTGTCCTGGGTAAGTGACCTAGATAAGGAGAATAGATCCTCACTTAGGCCTAGGACCTAAATTCAAACTATGTT
>VDFB02137890.1:0-13401 GCA_007258455.2 Sequoia sempervirens
TCTAACATTGAGGATGAAGAAATCAAAGGTATCTTCTTCAATGTATCAGAAGAACTATTGTATTGAACCATGTATTCATCCAGCTGATATAAGGTTCCAATCCAAACACCCTTAGCCAACACCATAGCTCCTCTCACCATCTTGCATCCTCCACTCGAGAAAACAACTTGCATTCCTGGATCATTTAGTTTACTTACATAAAGTAGGTTTCGTGTCAAACTCAGGATATGCAAAACACCATCAATTTCCTTCACTCTTCCATTGGGGAATCTAATTTTGGGTCTTCCACAACCAATGATCTTTAGGTGAGAGTCATCACAGGTGAAATCATAATACCGTGTTTCACTTTTTGCCTAAGATGGACATTTACATCAATATTTTTAACTGAATATTCATCTTCTGAGACCTATAGTAGCTAAATTGTTAAGAATTTCAAGATGATGAGTACTAGTGATTTGTGGGAATTTTTGTGTAGATTCTAAAAATATATATATTTTTATTTTTTTTGAAATAAATTATGAATATTTCAACATCTCCTTTAATAACTAGTTTTGAACAATCGAGAGTGACCCTTTGGTGAAGTGGTGGGGATTCTTGCCTGTAGGGCCAACAACCAAGGTTCAAATCCCATGGGGTCTTTCCCTACTGCGTCAACAATTGAGACTGTTTGACCTTGGTGTTAAGGGGAGATCCTTTGGTGAAATGGTGGGGCTTCTTGCCTGTAGAGCCAACAACCAAAAGGCTCATACCCTTAATACCATACAATTTTGTGGACAAACATTTAAAATTCTAAGATGAAGCGTGGAAGCAAGTCTGCAGGTAGGAGTGAAAGTTTGAATGGGGAGGGTGTTGATGATCTTGATGCTCACTAGTCTTTGGAATCTTCTCTGGTGATGCTGGAGGTCTCTTGCCTTCTGTGTTGCTTGGATGTTGTGAGCCTTTCCCTGTTGAAGCTCTCTAGAGAGGCGTCAGGTGGGGTTCCTGCTGGGGTTTGTAGTTTGTTCTCTGCAGATGATGGGGGGTATAGTGAGGATGATGTTCACAACGACGAACGAGATAGATTTTGGTGGCTAGTTGGGGGTCTATGTCAGGTGACCTTCAACCTTGGCTTCGTTTGGTACAGGTTTTACTTTGGGAAGTGGCTTCCATTTTCTTCAGGGGCACCTGCTTATCTTGTGTGGTTTGGTTTGTGGGGGGTCCAAGTTGGGGCCACCTTCTCCCTCCTCTGTTTAAGGTTGTGGTGTTGGGAGGCTTTGGATTTGGGAGCCTCTGTTCCCTGTGAGGCTTGCTATTAGGTGGTGTTGCTTCTGGAGGAAGTTGTAGCTCATGTGCTTGAAGGGTTTATTGTTCCTCATGAGGCTACCTTTTGGTTGGTGTTCTACTCTTTGGTGATGGTGCTCATGGCGCTGGCTAAGGCCTTTTTGTTACAGGGGTTTTTCTTTCCCTGTGAGGCTATTTTTTGGTGTGCTTTCTGCTCTTTTGTGTTGTTTCTCATGGTGGAGGTAGTGGCTTGTGTGCTGCAGGGGTTTGTGGTGCTCGTGCAGTTTGATGCTTACCTTCCTTTAAATTCCTCTTCTATTTTTGGGTTTGTGAGGCTGGCTGAGAGGGTGGTTTGGTACTCTATTCTCTTTCACCCATTTATGTGGATCATTCTCTCTTTGCTCAAGCATGTTGTTTTTTATTGAAGGGTTTGTTCTTTTTCTGGTGTCTGCCAATATTTTGATGAAGACCTTGGGTCTTGCTTGGTGGGTGGTGGAATCTGTCCATGTTAGAGGTTGTTGGCTACAAGCTGGGCTAGTTTTTTTGTTTTATCTTCTGACCCAATTGTTTGTTCTTTGTAAAGGGGTGATAGTGTTCTCCTTGTGCTCTTTGGGGGTGTCCTCTGGTTTTTTCTATCAACATTTTGTTGGCTGGGAAGAGGCTGTTCTAGATTACCCAGTTTTGTAAAAAGCCTGATGTTGCTGTTGTTGAACTATTATAAAGGTTTATTATGAATGATCAACCTTGGTTGTGGTCCATGCTGATGATTGTCTCTTCTTTCACGCTTCAGTTTCTCTCCTTACCTAAGGAGGATGTAACTATCCTTTCCATTGGAGCTCTTTCTTTCTTCCAGGTACAACAGGTGGTGTCTTCTATGGAGGTGAAGATTGTTTCTTTTGAGGTGGAACCCTCTCCTTGCCTTTCCTTTTAAGGAGGTGGGTTGAGTGGGTTGTGCAGCTTGGTGGGAAGCTCTCTTCCTCACCACTTGTTTTCTATTGAGGTGGAACTCATGTATACATGAGTGTATTGATATTAATTGGTAAGACTTTCTAATCTTTCCTCTCCATTAGAGGAGACCCTCTCTAATGAGAATCCGGGTTAGCTTTTTAAAAGGAGGGAAGGAGCTTTTAGGGATATAGATGATGCTCCATTATCTTATTCTCTCTCCCCAGCTTCCCTATTGAGAGGGTGGGGAGCTTGATTTTGGGCTCAATATTCTGTATTGTGAGATGCATTCTATTTCATTATTTGCCAATTTCTTTCAAGGGATTCTTGTTGTCATAACCCTAGTCTATTGGTTTTAGGGGTCTTTGGTTCTTGATGTTTTTAACTTGAGTTGTCTTATTTGATTCTTGATGGTGATTGTTTTACTTTGATTATCATCTTCTTTACAGCTTTCTAGCCCTTAAGATTGGGTTAGAGATCCCATAAAAACCATTTATTACCCTGAGTTTTGAATAGCTCAAAACCTATTTTACCCTTAATCAAAAACAAGTTTTGAACAATTTTTTTTTCAAAAGTAACGTTTGTGTCATATAAACTTAACTTTTTCTTATAAAGGATAAAATTCTAATTTTTGAAATATAGATTCTCAACATCAATATGGAGGAATGGATATTTTTCATAATTTTTGGTTACATATTTTTTTAATTAATTTTTGAAGTCACTGTAACTATAATTTGGACATATGTGTGTGTCGTATAACATAACTTGTTATGTATATGTCAGAATCCATTTTTTTTGGTGAAACAAGAACATCAATATGAAATGAATAGATATTTTTTGAATTTTTTTATAATGTTTTACTATTTTTCAAGCTCTGTAGAATGAAGAGCTTGATGTTTAGAGAAAAACTATGTTCAGTAAAAATTAAAAATTAAATACATTGATAAAATGAAAACATATCAAAATTATACTTGTTGAAAAGCTCATTTCAAGGGCTATGACCATGCAAAATATCTTTTCAATTTAAGCTCATTTGTAGGTCCAACCCAGGGTTCGAAATTGAAATTTCTCAGGATATTTTGATGTAGATGTAGAATTTTTCAATTTTGGCACCTTCTATTGAAGGACCTTTGATCGAAGGTACCTTTAGTCGAAGGTCTCCTAGGACCTTCGATTGAAGTTCATTGAGTAAATCCATGTTTCTTTACTCCTTGACCTTTGATCGAAGGTACAAATTGGCATACCTTCAATCAAATGTTTTGCTTTGATTGAAGGTGTATTTTTAAAACTTGAACTCAAGGTCAAAAATTTCCTCTTGCGAAAAGTGAGAGACAACTCTATTATTTCACCCTCACCTAGATACACCTTCCCACCATTGTACTCCTCATAATTTGAGAGCTAACCTCTGTGTGAGGTCATGTGGAAGGAAGAACCCAAGTCTATCAACCACACATCTTCTAATGCATGGGTTTCCAAGGATGTGAAAAATGCATCTGCGTCATCTTGAGAGGATTTATCAGAGTCATAATTTGAGAAATGCTTCTTTCCTTTCTTCTTCTTCTCTTCCTTTCATTCTTTTTTGAAATGACCAAATTTTTTATAGTTCCAAAACTTTTCCTTGGACTTTCTAGGAGACTTAGATGTCCCTAGAGATTTTAATTTTTCCTTCTTGTCCTTCTTCTTTCCTTTCTCCTTCGATCTTCCATGAACAAAAAATGCCTCCTTATCCATCTCGAAATAATTTCTTTGCATCTCTTTAGATAATAGCAAAGAAACCACCTCATCCATCTTGAAATTGGTGGTAGTGCTTCTAATGGTCATAACTAGATGATCCCATGAGTCTAGAAAAGAAAACAATAGGAGCATACAATGATCTTGTTCTTCAATCTTTTATTCAATAGAACCCAGTTGAGCTATCAAAATGTTGAATGCATTAAGGTGATCTGCTATGGATCCTCCATCTTCCATCTTCAGAGAATACAGTTTCTTTCTCAAGAACAACTTATTTACCACAGATTTAGCCTGATAAATGTCTCCAAGTTTCTTCCAAAGGGATTTAGTAGTTTTCTCTTCATGGACGTTTAGAAGCATGAAATCATCCAAACATAATCTAATCAAACCTTTGGCTTTCTGATCCATTAGAGCCCAATCTTCTTAGGTTGTGATAGTTGGTTTTGTTCTAGATATTATAGACCATAGATCTTTTTCTATGATCATATCCTGCATTTTTAACTTCCAAAGTTTAAAGTTTTCAACATTAACTTCTCCATCTTGATTCTTTCGGATGCAATTTTAATTTTTTTCTTGCAACAAGGTCACATAACACCCTTCTACAAAAATCTCACTGAAATAAAGATCAGCTCAAAAAAACCTTCAAACCCAGCAATAGAATCAAAGTTGACCAAGATTTGATACCAACTGAAAGGAAGACAAGTAGCGGAAGCAGCTTCCTACACTAATCTAAGTAAAATTTATTCTAAACACCTTAAACAATTACAAATATAGAAAGATGCACATTCAAATTTAAACAACATAAAAATACAAACCATAACACAATGTATACGTGGGGAAACCCTTTCAGGAAAAAACACATACTCCAAATCATGCAACTCAAGTTGTATTATCAATATTTATCAATGTCAACATAGTTACAATACATATTAGAGCAATGATCATGCAAGTTCTTCACACTGGCCAGAAGGAATCTAGAGAGATTCTAGCAACATATGTGTATATGAACAATCTTCAACCTGTCACCTCAAAAATTAACTAAGGAATCACCAATTTATAGATGAACAATATGGGCACCCAAGACTACCATGTGTCATCTCCAAAATCACTATATGCATGCAAATTGAGATGGAGAACATGAAGGGTGTCCAAATTCACCTACTTATACAACAATTATAAATGCTTGACATGCATGCCTTCTATCATAAATTTCTATGCAACAAATCAATCCACTCAACATGATAGGAATTGTATTTCATGCAAGAGATTCTCCTCACCCTGGAAGGTGCCTTCAACATGCAAGACTACCAGCTGCCAATTCCTCACTAGTCCCAATTAGATAGCTATCATAATTAACTCTTACAACTTTCATTAAATGCCATGGCAAGTTGTCTTAGTCTGTCATAGTGTATGCCATAGCAACTTATGACAAATTTCATCCAATTAGCTAAGAATATAAGCCCTCCAAAGTGGACACCTACGTCCACCAAATTATCTTACAATATTTACATGTCACTCTCCATGTAGGGCGCTACATCATTGGTGGGCCCCACAAAGTGACTACATATTTGGTAGGCTAATAAACACTAGGAAATAAATAATTACATAAAATAACCAAATTAAATGATAGGAATCTAAGGTTGAGACACCCTAATCCCAAAATAATGAAGGTGTACCCTCATATTGGCTAACTAAAATTTGGTAATCATGAAGAGTCGTATATAAATGTGTGAATGAAGGATATTTCATTAATAAGATCTTTTCCTGAATGTTAGGTTACAAGTTTCCAATGAAAACTCTTTGTATATAAACATCTGGGACAGTCGCTTTCTCCTATACACTAAATCAATTAATGTAACTTGAGGTGCAATGTTTTCTTGAAAATGTTGAAGGAATTCATTGATAAGTTATGCAAAGGATGTGACTGAATTAATAAGTAATGAATAAAACCAATTAGTCATGTGTTTCAATGATTGAGGAAATATTTTAGCTAGGAGAGCATCTTCAAAAAGGAAATCACTACATAGAGCGATGAAATCCGATATGTGATTGTCAGGATCTCCTTTGCCAACATACTTCTCAAAACAAGGAATCTCAATGTTTTGTGGAATAAGTGTTTTTAAGATAGAAAGTGATAATGGATTACATGTGAGGTATGCTGGAGGATTAGTATTGAATTGAATTTGGTTCATGTTTGAAATTTTTTGTTGTAGGGAGGACATGTTTTGTAAAAGTTGATTTATTACAGGATCACTTGGTGACATGTTTTGAGAATGTGTTTAATGTGTAGGACTACTATTGGCGATTGGAGGGTTATTGTTTTGAAATTTTATGAGAGGTGAAGAGAATGGAGATGTGGTAGATGAAGGGGAAAATCCATAAGGATTCATACAAGAAAAACCTAAGGGTGATTCCACAATATTGGTTTACAATTTTTGGCCAAACTAGACACTGAATTGATTTTTTCTAACTAAATCTTCACTTTCGGGCACCTATAGCAGCTAAAGCTGAAATTTGAGAGAGAGATGGTACAAGCTGATGATTTGTGGGGAAATTTTTACGTAGATTCAAATATATTTTTCAAAAGAATTTTGGGGAATCGGTGTCTCTTTTTCCATGCTGAAAGCCCAGTTTTCAATAAACACCGTTTTAAGGGTGATGCCGTCATTATACAACATAATTTTTTTTCAATTAAAGGATAAGATTGATTCCCTAATTTTTTGAATTTAGATTTGTAAGCTACATATCCCGAATTAGCTTTCATAGTGTTTTATTGAATATTTTTTCCTTAATCAAGTTTTGAAGTCAAACCAATTACAATTCAGACATAGGTAGACTGTATACAACATAACTTATTTTGTGTGTATTGAAATTCAATTTTTTTACCCTGTTGGATCAAGATTCAATATGTAGTGCCTTACGGCCCTCCAATTTTTTTTTTTTTTTTATAATCCCTACTTATTTTTTTCATGTGTGAGAAGGAACAAAGAGCTTGATTTTAAATTGAAAAACTCTACATTCACAAGAAGCCATCACAAAATAATAATTAAATTAAATTAATTCCAGAAATTATAGTTTTGGGAAGCTTATAATACCAGGGGAATACATACCTAAAAATAAATTTTAAAATGAATTCATTTGGTCCCAAAGTATTAAATCCAAAGAAATTGATTTTTATAGCATTTTGATAGGTGTGGAGGAGACTCCATTATAGGTATGGATTAAAATTTGCGGGGTTCTATCCAAGGGGGTTTGATCTAAGGGGATTTGATCAAACCCTCCTTAATTAAAATCCTTTAAATGGGACCTTTAAAGGCTTAAATCATTATATTTTCTAAAATATACAATTCCCGACAAAAAATGGGGATGCCACAGAATTTGACCAATATTGTGGGATCACCCCTAAACTAGATTTTAAACCATTAATATATTGTGTGGTGGATGCTACAATTGGAAGGGTAGAAGTAGGAATAGAAGGTATGGTCATAGGAGAGTACACTTGTTTTCCCATTTTATTTTGAGAATTAGTAAGGGATTGAGCACAAATAGCTTCCATAGGGATGTTTGCATCCACTATATGAGCTAGGCTACATAGCACCTCCATTCCTTGAAAATCATTCATTAAATTTCTAATGTTATCATAAGAGGAATGGTTTATCTAACCAAGGATTCAATGCTTAAGAATAGTTTAAGGCTCTCTAATTCTTTGTCTAATTTTTTAAGTTTATCTCCAGGGACATGTGTAGCAACTTCCAAGTCCACATGAATGGTTGGTGATGAAGAAGACTTAGAAAAGTAGGAGTAGGAAGAGAATAAAAGATCGATTGTGTAGATTTAATTCCTTGATTGAAAGAGTTATGAAACTCAAGTTCAACACCAAATATAATTATAGCACAAGAATCCATGAGTCTATAACTATGTCTCATAGGAGTATTTTATAGTGGACACCAGGTCATGAAGCTCATAAATTGATTACAAGATCCAAGATGCTTAAGTTCTCATATAATGGGAAGAAAATAGATGAAGATGACATGACATAAACAAATTCATAGAAATAAGATATAGGTTTGTACAAAGGTCACAAAGAAAAAGTTTTGACAAAAATTTGGAGTGAAATCGGGAGGTCAAGGGTGAATTCACCCTAGACCTAGAATGTAAATTTTATAAGTTTAAAGATATAGAAATTCAATGTTGTGTTTAAGGATCTAGACTTGTATAGTTTCAAGTCTAATAATAGGTAGAATTTTGGAAATGTAAGTCCTAATTCATGTATATGAGGCACAAGCATGTATTATTTTTTTTGTTTTTAAAGCAATAAAATTAAGTGCAATAAGTTCCAATGATAATTTCTAGAATGCAAGATGTTATAACTAACCAAATTTATGTTTTAAATTTTGAAAATGACACTTTTGAGCTGGTGAAATGAAAAATACCATGCAAACATTTAATTTTTTTAATATTTTACATAATATGAAATGCAATTTGAATGATAATGTACTTTCACACAACCTAAGATTTCACTCAGATCTAAACAAATCAGAAGCTTGCAATATGTAAGACATGTCAAGTTCACAAAAATGTGATGTGGGAAAAGGGATATAGGGTCTGAATCATACCTTTCCCAATCATTACATTTGAGAGGAACCAAAATTGGTCATACATGACCACTTGGCTACTTTCCTCAAGAAAGAGCTAGAATGGTTGATCAAGGTTTTGGTCCTCTTTGTTTGGGATTGAGAGAGTTGATTAGGGTTAGGAATTAAATTTATTTGATCATGAAAATTAGGTCAACTATGCAACTAAAAGGAACTAATATAATTTTAGAAGAGTACATAATTGAAACACTAAAACTGATAACACAAAAGAAGAAGAAAGATACAAATGAATCTATCATTCAAATTTGACCTAAACTTGACTGGTCAGGGGTGAATTCACCCTAGACTGAGAAGTTTGAATTTCTAGAATCTCTAATCATGTAACAATAGGTTACAATCTGTAGGTGTTCTCTTGTTGGACTCAACTTTGAAACTTCATGTACTGATGAATAATTCCTCTTTCCCTAATTTGATGAATGGATATGCTTGAATGCTTGATCGATGTTGAATCTTCAATCTTCTTTAAATCCACTTCAGATCTACCACCTTCAAACATGAAAGGAGAGAAAGGGTTGTGATGTATTGGGGCTTACCTAAGTCAAACCCTATTTTGGTGTTTCCAACTCCACAATAGCTATGATGATGATGGAAAAAGAGTAATTACCCTTGATCAAGAAGAGGCAAATGGAAACAAATGATAAATCAAAAGTGATGTAACTTACCACTTATATTTTATTTCCTTGATGGACTTAAGTCATGGTACTCATCTCATGCAAGGAGAATTGGATGTTTGATTGAAGGCCCTGCAAGTGTTAGTACTCACAAAACAATGAACATGAAACATAAAACAATCTTACACATGAACTTGATGATGAATTACTAATCAAAATCTTGACTAATGAAAATTGCTACTAATTCTGCTCTTGACTACTCTTCATTACTTTTCTAGGATGCACAATTGGAATTCAAATTACCTAGGTGTTTAAATGGTGAAAAGACATATGTATATGCATTTCTTGATTTCCTATAAAATTAATCATGAAAGGTCAACAAATGAATTTAAATTTTCAAACATAAAAATTGTTGACACTAACATATTAAAGATTGAGCCAAAATAGGCTAGTCAAGGGTGAATTCGCCCTAGACCAAGCCTATTTTGAAATTTAAGTTAAATAAATAATTTATTTTAGTTCCCAATTTTTTTATTTTTTTTGAAAATGACAATAAATAGGAAAATAATTAGCATAATTAGGTCCAAGAATATAATGGAGGCCAAACATAGTGTGAAATTTTCAGTGTTGACAATTTATGACGCTATAATAGATGATGGTTCAAATGCTACAAGAGGATTAGGAACAAACAAAAGAAGAACCTCATTGGGAAGTAAATCACCAATTTGAATTTTGGGAGGAGAATGGGTCTCATCATGAGGAGGTGATAAGATAAGGATAAAATGTGAAAAATAGAGGGAATCAATTCCTTTTCATTAGGACAATTTTGAGGATATATGTATTCTTTTTCATCAACTCCTTGAATTGGATTTAATAGCTTTGATCTCTTGTTTCTTATTTTTGGATTAATTTCACATGTGTTTGTAAGGTTGGTTCTCTTGTATTAATCTTCATCATCACCACCTCCCTGAATATTTTTATGCAAATTCAAAACTAAAACTAAGACTTGAGAAATGGTGGAAGAAGAACCTTCTTGAGTGTCACTTGTCTTCCTTGAAGAATTATTTTTTATATTTTGGTTTTGTAGCCATAGCTTCAAATATCTTCTTCCTTATCTATTCTTTTTACCTCCTAATAATGTGAGCTATCCTCTTACCTAAATATTTCATCTCCATATTTTCCCAATTGATAGGTGGCAAAGGTTGTGTCTGATTTTTTTCAAAATAAATAGGATCAATAAAGTCTAACCCATCATATATGATCTTAGTCACATCCCAACCCAACCTAAATTATTTGATCAATTTAATAGTGAGCCTCATCTAGTCCATCTGTACTTCAAATTCATCCTCACAATCTTCTTAGAAATATTCATTTATGGGAAATGACA
Source organism: Sequoia sempervirens (assembly GCA_007258455.2). Lineage (NCBI taxonomy): Eukaryota > Viridiplantae > Streptophyta > Pinopsida > Cupressales > Cupressaceae > Sequoia > Sequoia sempervirens. Next base: position 10,590 of record VDFB02137890.1, read on the forward strand.
ATAACTTACATCAAGGTTTAGATTATCCCTAACATACACTTTTCCATCAAAGGGAAATCTCATGATGTAACAATAGAATATTAGCTTTACAATTGATTGATCAATATTCTGAGCATCAAAAGAATATTTTGTTGTTATAGTTGTTGTCAATCGAGACCAGTTGTGAGATAAATTTAGAACTTTAGAATCCACAAAATTTTGGTCAATCACCTCCTGTAGCTTTAGGATTTTTAATTCAAGCAAGCTTTTCTATCTCTTTCCCAGCCAAGTTAGTTAGTTTTAGGAGGTCTTCATCAGAGACCAACCCTCTGAGATTGATTCTCAAATTAGGCAACCCACGGGCCTAAGAATCATTCCATGTTTCCAGCAGTTGCTGAATTAATTATTCAAGCATATGGGTGCAATCTGAATTGACAACATTTTTTGGCACGCCCAGTGGGACTCTAAAGATCACTTCAGAGAAGAAATTCAAAGATACAAGTTGTTGTCCTAGTATACACAGCAACATATTTTCACCTTTCAGAGGTACATATTTATACCTGGCGACTCCGAGCACATCTACTGGTTTCAACAAGTTCAGTGCTGGTATGTTTCAAATTCAACCTTAATATTCTGATTTTCAACATTTATATGAGTAGAGATGATAGTTTTTTATAGTCAACATGTATACCCACTTCCGTTTCATGAAGACCCTGTCAACCAATCACCCTATCAGCCATATCAGGCCAATCATGCTATTGGTTTTATCCCAAACAACCATGCAACAACAACTTATCAGCATGCTCAACATGCTTACCTCCCACCCACCTCTGCTCCGCCTTCAAATCAATATCCATATGTTCACAATCAACTCCAAGAGGTTGATGATATGAAAAATAACATGAAGGACATGAAGGACATATTGTTAGACATTACAGAGCAGATAGAAGAATTTAGGAGGCAACAGGAACTTGATTTGCAGCAGCAGGAGTTAGACTATCAGGCCTACCTTCATGAGTAGGAATTGGAAACTCAACGGATACAGTTTGAAGAAAGGTTCGAGAGGGAGTTAGCTGCAAAAGAAGAGTAGATGAAGTTTTTGTTTGGTCAAAATCATGAAGTCCAAACAACTCCCTTCATTCCAGATCAACCCTTTCAATACGAAATTCAACCTTTTCAAGATGAGGTTTTTCTAGAACAGCCCATTGATCATGATAGTTCACTCATCATGGAAAAGATTAGAAATGTAAATCCATTGCGTTTAGCTTTGGAGGTTTACCATTTAGAGCAGCTAAAGACTTAACATGAAAGGGTTGTGGAGTCTAAACCAATCGAAATTCCAAGTTTTAGGAGTGCTTTTTCAATCCTGACAGTAGTGCATTGTAAGGAAATGACCTCAAACACTATAGCGAACTTAAGTAATCCTTTTTGGTAGCTAAATGTTCTTACAGTCCCTTTTGTGCCAGCAAATCAGAAAAATCATATGTCAAGCAATAGGTTGCTGTTGTTTATAGTGTGTCTCTAGCTAAAAATGAATACAACGCCTGTATAGAGGAGGTAGGTTCAAGCTTGACATTGAATCCTTTACACTTTGATTCGTTTGACAATTTTTCCAATGCTTTTTATGAGATGAACGAAAGCAGAATGGAAAGGCTACAGGGTGAAAGTCTTCTGTTGCAAAGACAAGTTGTCAAGGTTTCATTGGAAAAGACGTCACTTGAGGCGGAAAATTCAATTTATTTGTTTGACCAACTACCTGGATTTATTGACAATGAGGAAGATAGTTTACAGGTGCTCAACTTATTAGCTATTTTGGAGTAGCAAGAGCACGTTGAATATTTTTGTGAGTTGCTAGTCCATGAAAGCAAGGATGATAATCTTATTTTGCATGAGGATATTACTGACTATCACCCTGAACATAAAAATAAATTAGATCAAGCATCAATTTTTTTTTTTAGAACTTCCTTTGTATTACATTGAAGGGGCTAGCATGAATGAATTGAAAGAAGCTTGCCTTGAAGAGAAGTCAAGTGAATTAATTGAAAATGATCAGTCTCTTCAAGACATATCAAGGTTTGACTGTCAAGATTCCACCTATTCAACTTGCAGAGAGCTTGCCACTCTGTTGAACTCTTGTAGCGATCAAAAGCCCAAGCCAGCGAATAATGAAGACAATCAGGTGTTGGAAGGTACAGGGGTTGATTCACAAAAAGGGGTTGTTCAAGTAGAGCAAGAAAGGTGACAAAACATAGATATTGAAGCACCTTTCAAGACAAAGGTTTGTGTTTAGCGTAATCAAGTGATTAAAGAGGTTGTAGTTGATAAGGGAGAAGTCAGCAAAAGGAGTTATCAGTTTAACCTCTCAAGAGGATGCCCAATCAGGTATTGTTCTAGAATTGATATTCAAAGCGTGCCTGATGCAGTTTCAATAAAAGGACAACGGATTCAACCTTTTTTTTCACTCCAAACCAATAGTATAGTTGGTTATTTTTAAGGAATGAGTGATTTTGTGTACATTCTTTATGAAGCTTTGCACCAATTTATTGAGCATCTTAAGGTGCTTCATCTATTGTCAGCTGTCCATAAGCATGAAAATAAGTATTTGTTGTCTACGAAGGGAAACTATTTCTCACAACCAGTGAATGGTCATGTTTGAGCACTAACACTGGTGGTTAGTGTAGGGTAGAGTAGATTTTCAGTTTTGCTTTCCATAAGTGCTCATAGCACACTATTTTTTCAGTTCAGTTTTGTTTCCAATAAGTGTTGATTCAACATAGTTTCCAAACTTTGTCTTCAACAGAGTTGTAGTAGTTCTTTCAGTTTCTGTGTTTTG
>VDFB02137891.1:0-26345 GCA_007258455.2 Sequoia sempervirens
ATGCATAATATCTGGAGAAAGTGTTGGGGTTGTGTAGGGGTTTGCCTTAATCAAACCCTCATTTTGGTGTTCTCATCTCCACAGATAGCCAGATAGAAAGAAAGAGTGTAACTGGAATGGACAAAGTGTGTGGTGAAAGCAAAACTCGCTTCAGGAGTAGAACCTCCACCACCAAGTATGGATGACAAAAGAAATCCCCGCTCAAGGAGGAGAACTTGTGTCACAAAGTAAGGATGCAATAGTTGGGGGATATGGAATCCCAAAATGCTTGCAAGCACAAGACAAAGGAGATGTAGCTGCAAGGCTTAAGGAAGCCAAAGAGGGAGAGCAAGGACAAAAGAGAGGGTTGTGAGAGCCAAGATAGCTACAAGGAGTGTTGTAGTGAAAGTTGTAAGAGCTTGGGAGTGTTGTTGTAACAAGTGAGAGATTTGTGCAAGCAAGAGAGTAAAGAGGAAAATAGTGAAGCTAGAAGAAGAAGAGGAAGGCCAAAATGAATAGAAAAGATAGCATTTAAGGAAGGAAAAGAATTTTCCTGGGTTGTTTCGAGGAATTTCGAGCCGTTACCACTGACCAAAGGAGGCGACAAGTGAAAAAAATGCATGGAAATGGTCATTTGAATGTTGAAATGTCATTGGATGCTAGCGCGGCGCACAAACATCTGTGTGACATGCTAGTGTCAAAACACGTCATGCTACAAAACAACACGAACGGGAAAATCACAAGGTTCAATGCAAAGTTGACGTGTGAAGGGTAGCTGCTGAAAAGGCGTGTTGAGCATCCTGATAAGGGAAAAAGCCTGATGCACGGGCTAAAATGAGCCTACACAAATGTTAAGGGAGTAGACACCAAATTCAATGCAAGAATGTATGTGAAATTGCGAGGGGTACAATTTTACACCATTAGATTTTTCCCCCACTTTAGCAGGCATATGAATCTACACTAATATGAACACTAAAGAAAATCAACTAAAAATAAATAACATCATATGCCAAAAGGATACTATAAAGGAAGTAGATAACTCTTTGAACCATGGAAGCATGCCCCCAGGTCGAAGACCTGCAAAACAATGCATTAGACAAGAAATACCTGCACCAGACAACAATTTTAGCACACAAAAAACTAAAGGATTTGAGTCAACAAAGTGAAAGAGACCTCGATGTAAAAGGTTGTCTCAGTACTGTGCATCATCCCCAAATTATAGAAGAAATCTAAAATGAAGAGAAGAATGTAAGGAATGATTGCTTCAAGAGAAGAATATACACAAGAGATAGGGAATCAACCAATGTTGAAGAGAGACAGAGCATATACTTAGGATGAAGAAGATGCAGGTCTTCGATCCGGTATATACAATTGAGAAGAGAAGAGAAGAGAATTTAAGAAAGAGATGGATCTACAAGTACTCTCTCCTAAGGAGCTTTGAACGAAGAGCACCGAAGGCTCACAGACTAACGATGGACACATCCCGTAGGATTAAAGCGTCTCACAGGTCTGCAAACCTATAAGGAGGCAACCCCCAAGATATTTCACATGAAGGAAGCCCTGAGAAGTAAGCGCCTCACATGCCTAAAGACCTGGAAGAAGGTATCCCCCAAGATCTCTCACATGAAGGAAACCCAAAGAAGCAAGTGCCTTATCGACCTGCATACCTGCAAGGAGGTATCCCCCAAGATCTCTCACATGAAGGAAACTCAGATGAAAATGCCTTACAAGCCCATAGACCTGTAAGGAGGCATCCCCCAAGATCTCTCACATGGAGGAAACCTAAAAAAAGCACCCTACAGGCCCATAGACCTACAGGAGAGCGATCCCCAAGATCTCTCGCATGGAGGAAGCTCAGAAGAAGCACCCTATAGGCCCAAAAACCTGTAGGGAGGTATCCCCAAATATCTCTCACATGGAGGAAACCCAAGGAAGGGGACTCTGTAGAGTCAAAAAGTGGCTTCACAAGCACACCTGTAAAGCGACATGTTTACCCACAGGTAGAACATGTCCGAGAGCAGCCATGCAGACAAGTAAGTGGACAATCGCATAGACTTTTGATAGATTGGAAAATTTTCAAAGGGGTCCCTCGGAAACCCTTCAAAAGAAGAGGGGTCCACTCAAGGGATGCACTATTTGAAAAGCAAGGTCTAGTTGGACTGCCCCCAAGCTAGACGCAAATGATTTCATTTGAGAGAAAAGCTTTCAAAGGGGGTCCCTCAAGAACCCTTCAAGACACAAAGGGGTCCACTCAAGGGATGCTTCAATTGAAAGATAGAGAGAAGAGATGGGGTCCTTTAAGAAGGACACAAATCTTCAAAATAGGCTATCACTGCCCCCAACATATAGGGGAGGAGAACCATGAAAGATACTTAGAACATGCAGGATAGAGGTAAACCTCAATATTGCTTGTTATTTGAAGAAGAGGTGGGTGCATCAACATACAAATGAGTAATGGCACCTGAATCATGGAGTTTTTGTATTTTATCCTTCAAGGCCTTACATTCACTAGTGGAATGGCCAGGCACTTGATGGTATGAACAAAAATAATTTTCTTTATTATGCTTATGAAATTTCTTACATGTGGGAGGAGGAAGAGTAATTAAGCAAGTTTTTAGAAGCTGTAATAAAATACACTCTTTCTCAAAAAAGGAATGAGGAGCAGGAAGTAACCCTTTCTCTTGTGGAGAAAAGCTTGACTGCTCGCAAGGATAAGGCACAAAGATAGCAACCAATGGAGGATCTACATGGAGAGTATTATTCTAGAAATAGGGATTATACTCTTCTACGGGATCACCATCATCCTTCTTGACAAGACTACCAAAATTAACCTCCTTAACATAAGTGTGATCATCTTCTTCAGAAGGAGGATCAACACTAAGAACATTACAATTTGCATTCACCTTATCCTGTGATACAAAAGAATGACCATCTTTGAAAGCGGGTTCAGATGATTTTATCAAAAGGGCTAAGTGGATTGGGTTGACTTTATGTTCCCCAATGAAGGATTCTATAAAGTCTAGAGAACCCCAATCATCACCAAGACATGCATTTTCTTGAGAAGAGTTAGAAGGAGCAGACTTAATATTTCTTGCTTTAACAGGATCTTCTTCAAGGACATCTATCTCAAGAGTATCCTTTGTAGTAGGTACTGTTGGAGTAAACATTGACACATTGGAAGACATTGAAGGAATAAGATTAGGAACAACCAATACTTGGCTGACAGTTTCCATCTAACATAAGTACATAACCTCAGGGTCATCCCTGATTGTGACTACTTGATTGTTACAAATGAACTTAATAGATTTATGCAAGGTAGATGGGATTGCACCCATAGCATGAATCCACGGTCTAATGAGTAGGAGATTGTATGGTAACTTCTCTGACATGACATATACAAGGGTAGGTACAATAATGGGTCCCAACCTCAAAGGCAAGACTATCATTCCTAGGGCTTGTCGACCGACATTATTGAACCCACGAATTGTTGGTATGTGGCAACTGATCATGCTATATTGTATAGCCCATGGTATAACAGACAACTCCCATTACGTATCCTTTTAAGTTCGTGGTCAAGTTACCTCTGGGTGAGGGTTCGCTGTAGTCTTCGAAAAAATTTTCCCTCCTTTTTAAGCGTCATCACCCAAAAGGGGAAAATCGGAACTAAAAAGGAAAAATTTGATTTGTAGAACCCAAATCTGAAGCTTCTAATCTTGATAAAAAAGGGTTCTGATGGGTGTTACAAGATGATGAAAAACACGATTATTCGGAAGATTGTAATAGGTTTTTGCACTGGATAATAAAATCATTGGATGGTTGCGGTTTGGTGGATGCAGCCCAGATTGAGTGAACCACGTTAAATTATTTGTGTTATAATTTATTCTGTGTATGTTGTAGTTTCTCTATTTATTAATTAAATCTGCATTTAATTGTTAGATATCTTCCATTTCTAACCCTAACACAAATTTCAATAGAAGAAGCATTAAGAGAAGATGAATCAATATTAATCTTAGGCAATAGATCAATGCTACATACATTGAGTGTTGAACCAACATCAATGATAGTGCGTCTAATTTTGATATTGCTAATGTTAACTATAATCATCAGAGGATCTACTTATTTCTGCACTTCTAGAGGTGGGAGTTCCTACAGATAGAATGTAATATTCGGCGAATCCGCACGAATATAAGCTATCAACACATCGGCATCTGTCGGCCTAGCGGAAGAAGGAAACAGGATCTTTTGCAAGGCTTCTTAAAGCATACCTTGGTAAACCATAGCAGACTAAAGCAAGTCCCATAGTGAGATCTTAGCGGGAGTAATGTGAAGTTGCTCGACAAGATCGTAATCAATGGGTGCTTTAGTTGTAGGTTTAGGTGCTTGAGGAAGGCTTGGTTGTTTATTCATTTTATTCTTATAAGTATGGGCTACCACTCTGTAAGAGGGAACCTTGGGAATATCAGGAGGGTCACTATCAAATGGAACACCATTAAGAGAACAAACCCTTTTAGGAGAAGGACTAGCCAGAGTCACATAAATGACCAATCTCTTAGGACTTTGAGGGGCAACAAAGATATAGATAACATTTATAGATTCATTACAACTAGTAGGATGATTATTTGAAGAAATATTCTCAACATCCATCCAGGGAGGATCAAATGTGGAAGGGGGTTCATCATTTGTCAATGCATCATCTCTAGGAGAGAGTGCATAAAAAAAAATGAGATTCATCACTCACGAAAGCAATGTCTCTAGAAGAAAGTGCATCAGAATGAAAGGGAGATTCATCATCCACAAATGCATCATCTCCAAAAGAGAGTGAATTGGAATGAAAATAAGGTAGAGTAACATTAAGAAAAGTATCAATGATTTCATCTTCTTGCAACAAGATATCCTCCAAATCAAGATGACTCTGATGAGAAGGATCAAAGATACAAACTGACATGGGAAAAGCCAAGTCACTATCACATGCATGAAATGGAACATCATTAGCATTTTGAACAAAACTAGATATTGAACTAATAAAAAAATATATTAAATTCTTTTTGGTGAAAGAACTAAGAAAAAATGAAAATCTATATTTTCTAAATTTTTTTGGTATTTTCTAGGTTCTAGTAATTTGCATTTTCGAAGGTCTTCGGAGCAAAATTTGTGGTCATAACTTGCGTCGGTTGCTAAAATTCAATAGTTGAAGGCATATTATTTTAGGGACTGAACTAGTTCTATAGGAGACCTTTCCAATGGTGCAAATGGTTATGAATTCTGAGCACCGAGCCAAAATTTATGACCCCGCCAAGTAGGGGTAAATAAATTCCTAGTTTTTTGAAAAATGCCCTAAACTACCTCAAGGAAAAAATGTGAGAGTTCTAGAATCAGAAAGAGCAGGTCATAAAGATTTCCTAGACAAATTTACAAGCTCTCGGCCAAAGGATGACAGTGCAAAATATGAATGACAGCATGGCGAGCTAGCATCCCAGAAGTGCACTGGCGTCTCATACGGACCAGAAAGTAAGTTTATCACAGAAAATGACAAAGTGCCTACTTCTACTCTAATTGCTAAGAAATCTTGGAACATGAGAAAGCAACAAAATATAACAAAATTGAAATAAAGTGGAGTAGAACTATTAAAGATAAGGAGAAGAAAGGAAATGCTCACAACCATGCAAGTGATGAAGCCTCCAACATGTGAATGTCTTCAAAACCTACATGTGTAATATCTGGAGAAAGTGTTGGGGCTATGTATGGGTTTGCCTCAGTCAAACCCCCATTTTGGTGTTCCCACCTCCACGTACAAATAGATAGAAAGAAAGAGTGTAACTGAAATAGACAAAGTGTGTGGTGAAAGCAAAACCCGCACCACCAAGTATGGGTGACAAAAGAAATCCCCGCTCAAGGAGGAGAACCTGTGTCACAAAGTAAGGATGCAATAGCTAGGGGATATGGAATCCCAGAATGCTCACAAGCACAAGACAAAGGAGATGTAGCTACAAGGCTTAAGGAAGCCAAAGAGGGAGAGAAAGGACAAAAGAGAGGGTTGTGAGCACCAAGATAGCTGCAAGGAGTGTTGTAGAGAAAGCTTTAAGAGCTTGGGAGTTTTGTTGTAACAAGTGAGATATTTATGCAAGCAAGAGAGTAAAGAGGAAAAGGGTGAAGCTAGAAGCAGAAGAGGAAGGCAAAAATGAATGGAAAAGATAGCATTTAAGGAAGGAAAAGAAGTTTCCCAAACTGTTTCAAGGCATCTCGAGCCATTACCACAGACCAAAGGAAGTGACAAGTGGAAAACATGCATGGAAATGGTCATTTGAATGTTGAAACATCGTAGGATGCTAGTGCAGCACACAGCCGTCCATGCAACGTGCTAGTGTTCGAACACATCACACTACAAAACAACACGAACGGGAAAATCACAAGGTTTGATGCAAAGCTAACGCACAAAGAGTAGCTGCTGAAAAGGGGTGTTGAGCATCCTGATAAGGGAAAAAGGTTGATGCAAGGGCTAAAATGAGCCTACACAAATGCTAAGGGAGCAGACACAAAAGTGGATGCAATAATGTATGTGAAATTACGAGGGGTACAATTTTACGCCATTACAAGGTTCTCCTTCAACTCCTTATTCTTTTGCATGATGACAAATTTCCTCTCTAGTTTCTCCTAGTTCTAGGTAGCAAAAGACTTCTCCACTTCCTATCATATGTCTTCATCAATTTGTGTTTTTTGTTGGTCTTTCACTTGTTTAAACAATTTCATCTCAATATCTTGTATTCTTTGCTACGTGGTATGATTTTCAGCCAAGAACCACTCCATCACAAATTTATGGAGGTTGAGGGTTTCTTAGAGTTTCTCCACACAATCCTTTAAGTTAATGTAGTTGGGACAATCCTCATCTTGTTGCACATTAGGTTGACTAGGTGAGGTATTAGGTTCATAGAGGTTGTGGGTTTAAGGGTAGGGTGATCCTTCTTGGGATTGTACCTAGTATGTTTAGTCATGGAGAGATTGGCAAGTATTTTGGGATTGGGAATGGATTTTGTAGCATGCATACCCTCTTCCAAAATACCTTTCCTTTTGCAGACATGTTTATGGTCTAGTGGAAATGGGCGAATGGAACCCAAGGTGGAAATTGAATGGTGTTTAACAGGAGGCAAGAGAATGTTCACCATCAAGATATGATTAAGTTTATCTATGATTGTGACCTTGGGGTATAGGGGAGGGTGAGAATCCACATATCCACTTTAAGGAATAGGGGATAAGGGTGGGCTGAGGTGGTAGTCCTTCAACACTTTAGGGGATCTAAGCTAGGGTTGATGATCCTAGGGAGGAATAAAGGAATGAGCATTTTGGATTTCTCAAACCTATACATGTATCAGATGATGTCTTGGTGAAGGGACAACACTATCTTACCAAGTAGGACATTCAACACAAAACTTTCAAGAGAATAGAACAAAAAGAAAGGGAAGCTCATTTTCATATTGTGATAGAGGTGATTTAGCATGGGGAAGTGATAGGAGTGTATATGCTTATACCTGCTCTCCAACGTAAAGTAATGTGTGAGAACTTCCACCACATCAAAATAGATATTCAAAATTTGATTATTATTAATCCAAAATTTAGTGTTCATTTAATAGAATTTATTATGCCTATCTTGCTTTTAAATTGATCTTTAAATGTTCTATTATGTGTGTTGAGGTAGATTAAAATTTATTTTACTAAATTTAAAATTTTTGTATTACAATTTCAAAAATAAAGATTTTGGCTTTGTACTAATCCTTTCAATTTATTTACTTAAGCGTTTAGCCTTAAATTTTAAACCAATTCAATCTTTATGGGATGTGGGGATTATGAAACACAGACTTCTCATACGTTTTCTTGGTAATAAGGGGATATCTTTCCATTTTCTTATCTATCGAGATTTTTGGAGCAATAGATGTGGTTTGTTTAGTATACTCATTTCTATTACTATGGAAGGTGAGAAGTCATGTAGAGCCCTTATTCTATGAGGGGTCTGCAAGAACCAAAAAAAATGGAGAATTATGGAAGAGGGGGGCTTGGCTCCCTACTTGGAGATGATTCACAGTCATGACCCAAAAGCTTCAAAGATTTTTTTTGAAGGATGGAAGAACATGGTGTTGAATGTGAATGGAAAGGAACTTACTATTAGTAAGGAAGTGAATGCGAATATTATAGGGCTTTCATTGCAGGGTAGGAAGTTCTTCTATGACAAAAGGAAAGCAATGAAGCCCTAAACCATTTTTTTAAGGGGAATGAGCATAGAAAGCTAGTGAAAATCTCCTCTTAAGGCTATGATCGTCTATCCATAAAACCCATTTGGGCAGAAGTGGCCGAATTCATCATGTAGTCTATCACTTTGGACAATAAGCTCACTACAATCTATGGTGTTCATTTCATTTTCTTAAACCACTTTAGGCATAAGTTTTTTGTTTCATTTCCCTATTTTTTGTTAGCCTCTTTGTATTATGTTGCTAAGGAACACATGAAAACCTCCAAATTATTTGTGTTGCATGAAGGGTTAATTCTCCCGATTATGGAATATGTTAAAAATCAAACCCCTATGTTGAATCTAAGGAGGAAGGAAAATGTAAAGAATAAGAAATAATTGATGGTTGTTCATTATTTTGATGTGAGTTCAAATTATAGTGAGGATGAAAATGATGATGAGTGGAGGGAGGAAGATAATATTTGGTGGTGTTTCCGTTTAAATTAGCACCTCTGGAGTGTTGATTGTAAACGTTCAACTATTACAAATGTATTGCAACACTTCTTCGTTATTTAAAGAGAAGTCCCTCTTTGTTGATGTAATGCGTAAGAGAGGGTAGAGTAGACTAAGGTTCCTATCTTTTTGTACTCATCAGCAAGACACAAGGGTGCACAAACACAATGCGTTGTAGCTAAGATTTTCTCTAGTTTCAGCAGATCTTAACTATGACTAAACTAGCTTTTAATCTATTCTATCTCCTCAAGGTAAACAGAGCATGAGGGTATAGGAGCAGGAATGGATTGGTTGGATCACTTGAATCCATCGTCTTAGAATATGGCTGAGGCTCTAAACTCTCGGATATATGTTGGGATAAGGTTTTATACAAGAAAACACTCTTTACGGTAAGTTGGATCTTTGACTTTCCAAGGAGGAGGAACCCCTGTCCGAGGTATAGGATAGGATTCAGCTTACTGGAAATAACAAATTACGATGTTTTGGCCAACAAAATTGCTAAGGAGGAGGAACCCCTATCCGAAGTATAGGTTGAAATTCAATCCATTAAACAACATCATACGACAATTGTTAATAACAAATATCCAAGGAGGAGGAACCCCTATCTGAGGAGGGAAATGAAACAACAAGCTATTTAAACACAAGACGTTATGGAAGAACTCAAATCTTTAGATCAAATTTCATGTGCCTTTTGATTTCTTTCTTCAAACTTTTTGAATGAATTAAAAAGATTGGGACAACAAAGGCACAAAATCATGCACAATTACGATCAACCAATGAACTCTCATCCAAGAGTGAACAAAGAATCACTTTCAAAGCTATTGGCAATAATGGCGCAACAATTTTGCATAGTAAGTAAAGGTTAAACAAATAATGAGACCAAGGCTCTTATTTATAGAACTCAAAGGAGTAGGAAACCCTAAAATCTCCTTGAGTTAACAACTAGTTCTCTCCAATCAATTAGCAAGATTTATTCCTAAGAAAGGGGAACAAACAGTTAACTGGAAATCTACTTTAGTTAACTGAATCAGTTAACTGAAACTAAACAAAGAGTCAACTAGAAACTACTTCAGTTGACTGAAACTAAACTAAAGGTGAAATTTAAGACAAAGTACGCCTCCAAAATAGACATCCACGTTTAGTGGAGATCTAAAATCCACAAATTATGGAAGCCAATTAGACATCCTTAATTAGTGGGATCTAACAATGCATGATTTGTGGGATGTGGAGTTAACTTGGAAAGGGGCATCAAGTTAACACCAATTACATTTAATGTATTCTTGAGTTGACTTGGAAAGAAGCATCAAGTCAAATTCAAGTATTATAAATGGCATTTGGAGGGTAGGACATCCTTTTCTAGTGCCTTTACAACTCACCACTAGTCAACAGTGTTTCTATCCATTTGTTGACTTCTTTAGCCTTGGGGTAGTTAATGCTCTGCAAAATGATGACATGGCTCTTGAGCATTACTTCGCCTATCATGAGCTGATGTTGGAAGTCTATATACTGGGTAGTTGCCTTATCGAACTTGGTAGGCAAATCTGCCACCTTGGCCAACTCGCAACCATTTGGATCATCAAGGAAGGTGTTACGGATGACACCTCTGAGCTGATTCTGCACTGTAACCATCTCAATGTATTCTCCTCCCTCGCATTGATATTCTATGTGAGGGAAGGATATTACCAATGTTCTTATGAAGTTGATAACATTGGCAACCACCCATCGGTAGTTAATCAATTCTACTAAATGGGCATCATAGGCTTTCACCTTGTATGTTAATTGTTCTTTCCAAGAAAAAAGGTGTTGCTTGTTTTCCTCAGAGTAGACTGATTGATATGCCAATTGCAAATCTGCAATTGCTACTTCATCTCCTGGCCTCTTCTCTACTATTCTTTGCTCTGATTGTTGAATCTTCGCATGGAGTCCATGCGCTCTATCCCGTAACTGGTATAGATTTTCCAGTATACATCGCCCTTTGAGAACAAACTCTTCCACTTGATCTCTCAAGTGTTTTTCATATGTCATCAGCTGTTGATGGTTCTGCTTTGCGGGAAGATCAAGAAATTCTTTTGGTAAGGCCGAGACTTTTGGGGTGCCATGTATCAAGCTCGAAATGTACAACCTCAACTATTGGTTCTCAGCCTTTAAGGTTGCTTTGTCTTTTCCATCTTTGGCCATCCTTTTTTGTGCGCTCACCAAGGCAGTCCCGAGAAGGTCTACCTCCACCTGTCGTGTGGTCTTTCTGAGGTTAAGTTTAAACAATGTGAAATCTTCCACTTGTACCTCATGTATGCTTTTATCTTCTGGTAGGGCAGCAATCTCTATGATGAACTCACATTCTGCATTCCTTTCCACGTGAACTTGCTTCTTCAACTTCTTTGTCGGCATGTCTTGTGGGACATGATTGAATTCTATGAAGTCAAGCTCATAGGAGGGCCTTTCCCTCTTCCTTCCTAGGAAACCCTCAAGCTAGATAGAATCTTTGCTAGCTTCACTAGAAGGAGGAATATGGGGCCCTTGAATGCCCAAAGTATGAGACTGTGTTGGGGTGACATCTCTTAGCAATGAGTCCAAGTTGATGGGGACTTGTGACTGTTGTGATGGTGGTGATGTAGGCAGATTTGTTTCTATTATAGGCACTATTTCTACTATTGCTTCTTTAGTTGTTGGCTCTACCTCTTCAGGCTCTATCTTTGTAGTGATCATCTCTATCACTAGCTCAGGGGAAATAATCCCCATTACTATCTCAAGGGTGTGTTTGGTTGTCTCCACATGTATCCCCTGTGGTCTTAGCCTTGTATGCTTTGAAATCCTCATCCCTTGGGGAGGATTGCACCATTGCTTCTATCTAGGATTCTTTCTTGATGTTGAAGGTGGTGTTGACTGAACCTAGGGTGGATCTATTATGGGAGGTACCACCTTTCTTGTTCTCTTGTTGTCGAGGTAGAGTTGACTATTTCTAACAATTCTACCTGTCCTCTCCTCTATAGATGGGTTATCCTTTGCGTACCAATCCACTCTTGGGAGTGGTTGTGAGTCAACTAAATCTACAAATAATGAGGTGAGAATGACTTCCCCTTCATCGTTAGATAATCCCTTGATGTCTTCTAACATAAAGTCAACAATTTGTGAGATCCTGAACTTGTTATAATTCCTTCTTTGCACTTCATACTCATCACCACAATTGACCCAATAAACTTCCATAGAATATTCATGTGATGAGTGTTGCTCAAGATGTGCCTCTAATCTTCAAGAAATATTGAAGAACTATTGAAAACCCTTGCCAGATCTAAAAATGGCGTCCTTGAGAGCTTCTTGCTGTTTTGAATCTTCAACCTGCAAAGAAATAATGAAGAGGGACGCCTAGATCTACTTTATATAGACTCAAGCCTGAATCCTTGAAGTTTGGGAGCCTAACTCATGATCTAAACCTGATTTGGCCTGATCTGGAGTTCAAAAGGTTGATTTCACGATTTGTTGGAAATAGGATGTCATTTAATTGCAAATCCTAAACATTAATTATTTCATGTATCTCCTAGATTCTTGGAATGTGTTCAACAACACTAAGATTAGGATGAGATTAATATTTGATGAAATAATCATGATTATTGACATTTCTAATTAATTCTAAATGTTAGGAGCATGTGAGGGCATCCATTATGAGTTCCTAAATAATAGGGGCACATGGGGCACCCACATGGTAAGGTGACACTCACCTTAAGTTCAGTTAACTATTCAGAGTAAGAGATAACACTTTTGAATGCATGTAAAGATCCTAGAAGTTAGGGTTTGATGTTTTCATGCATGAAGTTGATTCGATTCAGTTTAGATGCCTTTAGTTTAGTTTAGTTTAGTTTAGTTAGGTTTAGAATCAGTTTAGTTTAGTTTAGTTTGTTCGATTCAGTTATGGTTTAGTTGTCTTGAGTTAGTTTTAGTTGTATGCTAGTTAACTTTAGTTAACTTGGAATGCATGGTTAATAACTTGAGTTGTATGACAGATAATAGGGACTACCTCCAGTTAACAGGGGATGACCATTTTTGCATGAATGGTGTTGAGTAAATGTTTCAGTTAACAAGAAATCACTTGGAGCCAACTTGAGTGCCCAAGATGCTTTCTTGGATTTACCTTCTTGCATGATAAGATATTTCTGAAGGCTCAGTTAAGTAGGATTACTTTTGGGTACCATCTTTGAGGAGGAGCTTTGGAATTATCACCAAAGTGAAGGATGAGTTGTAGCTTTAGTTTGGGACACCCAAATGGATGGAGCACATGTTGTAAGCTTTAGTTTTCATAGAAGAACTCAACTTGAAGCAATATGGCGTACCTTTTCTAGGGCTTGAGCTTGGGCATTGCAATTGTCATCTTTTGGAGATTATAAGATTGCTTATTGCCTCTATATCTCATTCAAGTTGAATAGAGTTTTCATAATTGTTATTGCAGGTGTGAAGAAGATTGGTAAAGATAGAAGAAGCATTCTCAATCAAGAATTGGAGCTATTGTATTTCAGAGATTGAATAATAGAATAATTCTTGGTGGAGTTTTTTCCCCAAAAGGGTTTCTCCACGTTACATCTTGTGTAATCTTTCTAATATCCTGTCTAGTTCTTCTATCAACTTCTGTCTACATTCTACAAAGTAAAATGGATTAATCAAGATAATCACCTAGAAAGAATATATATGTAACAAAGAAAAAGCTTACTTAGATCAGCAATATTAAAGTTTTACAGAGTATTAAGCTAAGAAAACACCTCATTTTTCAACATTTGGTATCAAAGCTGAGGTTGGGTAGAGTATTGGGATGCCTTTCTCTTAAAGTTTGAAGGATTTATTGGCTTAGTGGGAGCTTTTATTATTTTAGTAATTTGTTGATTTTGGGATTAAGTTTTTGTTACAATGAATTCAAGGTTAGATATTGAAAGGTTCAATGGTTCTAACTATAAAATGTGGAAATTAAAATGGAAGATCTTCTTGAAGAAAGAGATCAGTGGTTAGTGGTTAATAATGAGACAAAGACACCTACAACTATTTCAAATGAAGATTGGGCTAAGTAAGATAAAAAGGCAAGAGGAACAATTAGATTATGTCTTGCTGATGTTGTTCTTTTAAATGTTTTAGTGGAAACCAGTGCATACAAATTGTGGAAAAGAATAAGAGATATTTATCAAACAAAGAGTCTAACAAATAAGTTGTATCTGATAAGGCAATTATATTCATTGAAAATGAAAGATGGTGATTTAGTAGCACAACATTTAAATGATTTCAATTTAATTCTCAGTCAGTTAGCACCTGTAGATGTAAAGCTTGAGGATGAGGATAAATGCATTTTATTGCTTTGCTCTTTACCAAATTCTTGGGAAAATCTAATAGTTGCAATTAGTGGTAATGGTGCAGATCCAAAAATGAACAACATCATTCCTACTCTCCTATCAGAGGAGATGAGGAGGAAGTCTAAAACTGGCTCCCAAGATGCCTTGTTTGTAAGAGGTCGGCCTAAAGAGAAGGAATCTACGGAAGACAAGAAAGGAAAGGGTAAGTCTAAAGGACAGTCAAAAACCCCTGGTAAGAGTAAGGTAAAGTGTTGGAATTGTGGAAAACCTAGACATATTAAAAAGGACTGTAAGAGAAAGAAGAAGAGTACTGATGCTTCTACAGAAAAATTCGATGACAGTAATGATGCATTAGTCATTTATTCTAACACTATTGTTGATAACTCTTGGCTTATTGATTAAGGTTGGTCCTATCATATGACTCCTAGAAAGGAGTGCTTCTCTAAGTATACTGCATATGATGGTGGAGATGTCTTCTTTGGAGACAACAGCACAACAAAGGTTGTTGGAAAAGGAGAGGTAAAATTGTGTTTTAGTGATGGTAGTGTTAGAACCCTTAATGATGTTTTATATATTCTAGGACTTGCAAGGAATCTACTTTATGTCTCTAAGTTTAATGATTATGGAATGCATGTGACATTTGACAAAGGTGGTTGCAGATTGGTGAAAGGGAATATGGTGGTTGCTAAAGGATCTCAGATTGGGACTTTGTTTAAGTTGAATACCTCCAATGTAAATATTTTATCAAATGTAACTGAAGCTGAAAATACATGTATATGGCACCATAGATTGGGCCATATAGGTGAAAAAGGTCTTAGGACCATTCTTAATAAAAATTTGGTTGACGGTATTCCTAATTATAATATTGGAAAAAATGACTGTTTTGAGCACTTTGTGTTTGGAAAGCAATCTGGATCTAAATTTCCTAGTGGTACAAATAGAGCTAAAAGATTATTAGAGATTATTCACTCATATGTAATGGGTCATGTGGATATTGAATCTATTGGAAAATCTAGATACTATGTCACATTTATTGATGATGTCTCAAGATACACTTGGATATTTTACGCATAACAAATCTGATGTGTTTAATAAGTTTAAGGAATTTAAGGCTTTGGTTGAGAAACAATTAGATCATAAGATAAAAGTGTTGAGATTAGATAATGGTGGTGAGTATTGTTCTAAGGAATTTGATGATTATTGTAAGCATGTAGGAATAGTGAGACAAAAAACTACTCCATATACACCTCAACAAAATGGAGTACTAGAAAGGATTAACCGAACCTTAATGGAAAGAGCTAGGAGTATCTTAAGTAGTGCTAAGCTTGAACGGTCCTTATGGGCTAAAGCGGTATGTACTTGTTATTTAATTAATAGATCCCCTAGTTCATCTATTGAAGATAAAACTCCTTATGAGATGTGGTTATGTAAGAAACCTAGTGTTGCACATTTAAGGATCTTTGGTTGTGAGGCTTTTTTTCACTTGCCTCAAGAAAACCGATCTAAATTGGATCCTAAAGCACAAAAATGCATATTCATAGGTTATGGTGAAAATGTAAAAGGATACAAGCTTTGGAATCCACTAACAATAAAAGTTTCTTTATCTAGAGATGTTATTTTCAGGGAATTTAGAGCTTTTTCAGGAGAAGAACAACCAAAGGAGAAGGATACTTCTCTAACAGTGCATTTTGAGACAAATACTAAGAAGCAACAAGATGCACATGTTGAAGAACAACTGGATGGATTAGAAGAGGAGAGTTCAGAGAGTTCTTCTGAAATAGATGCTCAAAATGAGCATATTGAGGAACAAGAAGAAACTCCTTTGAGGAAATCCACAAGACAACAGAATCCTATTGATAGGTATAGCCCACCTAATTTTTGTTGTATTTTTGCTTTAATGAGTACTAATGATGAACCCAGTTCTTATAGGGAAGCTTTGTCCTTAGACAAGAAAAAGCTTTGGTCACAAGCTATGCATGAGGAAATGGAATCCTTGGATACTTGTGACACATGGGATCTTGAGAGTTTTCCCAAAGATAGAAAGGCCATTGGTTGTAAATGGATCTTTAAAAGAAGATTAGTGCATGAAGTAATCTCAAAGGTACAAGGCTAGATTAGTAGCCAAGGGCTACTCCTAGAGAGGAGTTGACTTTAATGAAATCTTCTCTCCTATTGCTAAGTCTTCTATTAGATTCTCTTTATCTATTTGTTGCTTATGATTTTGAAATTGGGCAAATGGATGTAGAAAACTACTTTTTGCATAGAATCTTGATGAGGAGATTTATATGAAGCAACACGAAGGAGGTTTTGTTGTAAAAGGAAAGAAGGTGGTTTGCAAGTTAGATGAATCTAGGGGCTGCAAAGTATATCCTTAGTATGGAGATTAGTAGAGATAGAAGTAACATAAAAGCTTTCCTTAAGTTAGAGCTAATTATGTTGATACTATTTTGAAAAAGATTTAACATGCGAGGGCCATTAAACCCAGTTAATATTCCTTTACCAATTGGCACGAAGTTAAGTTTAGATATGAGTCCTAAATCAGATTTTGATTTTGAGGAAATGTCTGAAATTATGTATGTTAGTGCAATTGGTAGTTTAATGTATGCAATGATCTGTACGAGACCAAATATAGCACAAGTAGTGGGAGTTCTTAGTAGGTTTATGTCTAACCCTGGTAAAGAACATTGGACTTATGTTAAGAGGGTGTTTAGATATTTATGAGGGACTTCTAATTACTGTTTAGTTTATCATGGTTCTAATAATATTGATATTATGAATAGATCATTGGACATACAGGGGTTTGTTGATTCATATTGGGCAGGAGATCTGGATAGTTGGGGGTCGACAAGTGGTTATGTGTACACTTTGTTTGGAGCTGTGGTTAGTTGGATGAGTAAGAGGCAACCCATGGTTGCTTTGTCCACCACAAAAGCAGAGTACATGGCTGCCACACATGCCTCTAAAGAGGCAATTTGGTTACAGAGACTTGGGAAAGGTATTGGTTTTAATTTTTGCAACAAGTTAGGCTTGAATGAGTAGTCAAAGTGCTATTTGTTTTAGCCAAAAATCCTATGTATCATGCTCGTACTAAACATGTAGATGTTGATCACTTTGTGTGAAAATGGTTGAAATTAGGAAAGTTATATTAATTGAAAAATTTGACACTTTGATTAATGCTGCATATTATCTTACAAAGCCAGTTCCAACAGATAAGTTCTCATGGTGCAAGAAGGCCATTGGCCTTGTGTCCTGTACTTGATTTAAATTTATTATTCCTTGTTTAGAATAATTGCAATGTATAATGTCAAGTGGGAGAATGTTGGAAATAGGATGCCATTTAATTGCAAATCCTAAACATTAATTATTTCATGTATCTCCTAGATTCTTGGAATGTGTTCAACAACAGTACGATTAGGATGAGATTAATATTTGATGAAATAATCATGATTATTGACATTTGTAATTAATTATAAATGTTAGGAGCATGTGAGGGTGTCCGTTGTGAGTTCCTAAATAATAGGGGCACATGGGGCACCCATATGGTAAGGTGACACTCACCTTAAGTTCAATTAACTATTCAGAGTAAGAGATAACACTTCTGAATGCATGTAAAGATCCTAGGAGATAGGGTTTGATGTTTGCATGCATGAAGTTCAGACCAGTTCAGTTCAGAATCAGTTTAGTTTAGTTCAGCTCAGTTCAGTTCAGTTCAATTCAGTTTAGTTTAGTTTAGTTTAGTTCAGTTATGGTTCAGTTGTCTTCAGTTAGTTTTAGTTGTATGCTAGTTAACTTCAGTTAACTTGGAATGCATGGCTAATAACTTGAGTTGTATGAAAGATAACAGGGACTACCTCTAGTTAACAGGGGATGACCATTCTTGCATGAATGGTGTTGAGTAAATGTTTCAGTTAACAAGAAATCACTTGGAGCCAACTTGGATGCCCAAGATGCTTTCTTGGATTTACCTCTCTTGCATGATAAGATATTTTTGAAGGCTCAATTAAGTAGGATTACTTTTGGGCACCATCTTTGAGGAGGAGCTTTGGAATTATCACCAAAGTGAAGGATGAGTTGTAGGTTCAGTTTGGGATGCCCAAATGGATGAAGCACATGTTGTAAGCTTTAGTTTTCATAGAAGAACTCAACTTGAAGCAATATGGCGTACCTTTTCTAGGGCTTGAGCTTGGGCATTGCAATTTTCATCTTTTGGAGATTATAAGATTGCTTATTGCCTCTATATCTCATTCAAGTTGAATAGAGTTTTCATAATTGTTATTGCAGGTGTGAAGAAGATTGGTAAAGACAGAAGAAGCATTCTCAAGCAAGAATTGGAGCTATTGTATTTCAGAGATTGAATAATAGAATAATTCTTGGTGGAGTTTTTTCTTGAAAGGGTTTCTCCACGTTACATCTTGTGTAATCTTTCTAATATCTTGTCTAGTTCTTCTATCAACTTCTGTCTACATTCTACAATGGTAAAATGGATTAATCAAGATAATCACCCACAAAGAATATGTGTAACAAAGAAAAAGATTACTTAGATCAGCAATATTAAAGTTTTACAGAGTATTAAACTAAGAAAACACCTCATTTTCTAACATGATTGTGGGGTGAATTGGCCAAGTTTTCCTCCAAAATATCTTAACTAAAGTCACCAAACTTTCCTTGGACCTTTTTAGGCATCCCTTTTGAGTTTGAGTGCTTTTTTATCATTTTTTCATTGTTGAATGACCTCTGTTTGATGCTTGCTCTAGATTGATTGCCTCGTCAGATTCCCATGCTGACAGCTTCGTTGTTGAGATTGACCCAAATGGTGAAGGTTATCTTGGAGAGCCTTCTACCATCTGACAGCATTTGAGGACCAAAAATAAAGGGCGCCTTTCTCTGGAAAAGACTCTTTTTCCCATGCCTCAGCATGTTTTATCATGTTTTACATTTAGTCTCTTTCTAGGACATTTTCCACTTGATTGCTTCCACCATTTTCCTAGAAGGTCCGATGAAAGTGCTTTTGATTTGATCGAGAGGTTGGTTGATAGTTGAACAAGCTCATTATACACCATAATTGTTGGCAGGGTCATTAGGTACCTCAAAAAGATGGGATTCCCTGGCCAGTAGGGGCGCTTTTAGCTTGTATCTTACTAATTTATCCTTCAATTAACATGTTCAATTGATCCATCACTGCAATCGTTTGACTTGTCTCATAGGCTTACTGACAGATTCATTGTCGAGCTGAAATGGGATCGAAGAGATCTCTCGAAGGCGACATTTCTCAATGGGTTACATCTTGACCACCTCATTCAAGGGAACTTTTTCTCATGTTGGACAATCATTTTTGATGATTTTTCATAACTACTCTTTATTGTACTTTGACATTTAGCCGATGATCACTTCATCAAATGATCTTGTTGATTGTTACATTGTCGAGCCGATTAGGAGAACATTATTGATAGATGCGAGGGCACGGACTACCATTCATTTTGTTTGCAATTTTTGGCTTGTACTGACTTTAGCCAAGTCAGGGTTTGTTGTGTTTGCTTTAGACCTTAGAAGGTCTTGTTTGTGTGAAACATTGGTCACTAGGACTTAGCATATCCTAGTTTGATCAACGTTGTTTGATATTGCTTGGTTTAGCTTAATTAGCATATGTTAAGCATTATGTATGTATTAATGTCACTTCCTCATTGTTTGGAGATGCTGAAGGTCAGTTAAGAGGTGTTAGATCAGACTCAAGAAGTTAGTGATCCTAAAATGAAGGATAATGGCAGAGTTGCAACTTTGCATGGTGAACTTAGTTATTTGCATGCACCTTACTTGGTATTAGGAATCCCTTGAAATCAGGGAATACACGAGAAAATGCCCTTGGAATGTGGTAATGGCATCCCAAATAAGTGGAATGACTCGTAGTAAACAGAGGAGAACATTGTAATTAAAGTTTTGTTGTGAAAAAGAAGAAACAGTTGGCAGATTTTGGATATTCTTAGTTTTTGAAAACTCTGTGTGTTTTCTGACAACTAAGGTTTTATGAAATATACGCTCTGTTTTAGCATTAGCTCAGAGTTCCCTTAGCATTTTCTAGCACCTTTTATCTTGTAGATAGTTCCTTGATTTAGAACACATGCATGGTAGTTAGATTTGGTGTTGTTAGGGATAGTTAAAATCTGTGTTTTCTGAGTTCCACAGAGTTTTTGAGAAATAGTTGGGTAACAGCCACTATAAATACAGTTTACTCACTGTTTTGTGTTGGTTAAATGTTATAGAATGTATTTCTCCCTGTAGTCAATAGGTATTGAGTTGATTTAGTGTTTTGTGTTCATAGTCTTGGAGTTGTAGAGAGGTCCTCTGAAATCTTCGTGTGTTTTGCAATAGGGCTCTAATAGGAGTTGTAAACTTAGACTTTGCACTATTTCATGTTATTAGCATAGACTAAAATCACCTTTCATTGTACAAACAAGTTCCATCGAGTGGAGTTAGAGATCTGTGTTCTTAGATCAAGAAATTAGAGTTTGACAGGGTTTCATTTGTTGTTTCTGAAGAGTTAGTTTCAAAATGGCTCCCCCATAAGCACTATCTATGGGGTTCCCCTGAGTATAGATGAATATGGGAGAGGATCCAACATATTGTATGTATGTAGGAGTAGAAGATTTGAGAAGCCAACTAATGATTCTCAAAACCAAACCCTAGGCGAGTAAGAGTAACCTGGTTAGGAGTTTGGGTAAAGAAAGTGAGAACTCAGGCAGGGTAGAAGGTACAATACCGTACCTGTATAGTTTCCTGAAGGTTTTTGTCATATCTTGACATGTTAAAGAGATTGGAGGCTTGAACAATCTAATAGAGTGAGATAATAGTAAGAATTCCCAAAACCCTAGTTAATAGGTCTATTAGCCCTAAACTTCCTTGTTTGCAGGAATCAAGTGTACAGTGCAGACATAGGTCTGAAACTAGGTGGAGGATTTAAAGCTCTGAAAAGGGTATCAGAAATTGGTATTTAGTTGCTAGGTCTTTTGGTGGGATTGAGCAGAAAAAGGCAAAAACTGACTGGCAAGGGCTAGTAGGGTTTTAGGCCTCATCAAGACAAATTGAAGAAAACGGGTAGGTTGAGGAATGGGCATCCAGAAGAATGGATCAGTTGGCTTACAAAAAGCATGGAGATAGAGTATCTATCTTCCCTGCAAGGAGTTCAAATTAGATGAAGGATTTGGCACTTAGAACCTTCTAAGTCCAAGGAAGAGTGATAAGTTACAATAAGGTGTGGGATTTCCAAAGGTAAGGCACTAGTGGAGAACTCTTTGAGAAGAGTTGGAGCAGGACTATGATGGTCTTTTGAGCTCAATAAGAACCCTTAGTAGCAGGTTCCAGGTAGGAGACAGTGGAAAGTCTTCAACTAGATAGTGCAAGCAACCTTTAAAGTTAACTTACATCATATTGGTATCAGAGCTTAGTCAGATTCAAGGCTTGTGATTAATGAGCCAATCCACTGAGTCAGTAGGAGAGAATACACCAGAGGAAGAAGCCATGGTGACAAATGTAGAGCTAGCAAAGAAGGTAGAAGAGCAAGAGAAAGATAACCAGTTGCTCAGAGAAAGGATATCTCAGATGGAGAGACTCCTAGATGAAGTCCAAGAAACAACAGATATTTTGAAGGACAATATTAAGAAGAAAGAAGAACAAGAAGCCAAGGAAAAAGAGGTGGAATTGGAGGAGGAAGCTCCAAAGCCTGATCTTGTTCTTGTAGAGGAACCATTCTTGAAGGCATTGCAGGCCTTGAGTGGTAAAGCATTGGATGGTGTGCCACTTTTCAGTGGAAAAATGGACCCAGATTCAGTTGTGGTCTAGATTGAGAGCATTGAGAATCACTTTGAGTGTGATGGCATAACAGAGGCCCAAAAGGTGAAGGTGGCCAAGTCAAGGTTGAGAGGAGCAGCTCTCACATGGTGGAAGTTTGTGCAATCTAAAAGAGAGAAAGAAGGAAAAGGTCCCATAGCTTCATGGAGAGGAATGGTGACCAAGATTAGATAGAGCTATCTCCCAGATGATTATGAAGTCCAGTTGCATAGGAGAAGACACAATATGAGGCAAAAAGACATGGATGTTCAAACATATACAGAAGAGTTTCAAAAACTATGCCTTAGATCAAAGGTGGTTGAAGATGAAAGCATTAGGTTGGCAAGGTACCTTAATGGACTCAAGTGGTCTATCTAGGAAGATATGAGCTTGGTAAACTTCAAGACAGTACACCAATGCTATCAAATGGCCTTGAAGATAAAGGAGAAAGGAAAAAAGAAGCAGGAACAAAACCCCAAAGGTAGAGGTAAAGGCAAAGACAGCAGAGGACAAAGAGGAAGTTATAGTGGAAGAAACTCAGAATCAAGAGCCCAAGGAGAAGTCAGATTTTCTGAACAGCAAGAAGGAAGTTCCAGTAGAGGTGGTAGAGGAAGAGGTTTCAGCTCCAGAGGAAGAAGTGGTGGACAAGGAAGGGGTAGTTACTTCACCAACATGAAATGCTATCATTGCAACCAGTTGGGACACCCAGCCTATAGATGTCCTGAGAAAGGTAGCACTTCTCATGGAGGAGATAAGAGAACCAATCTAATTCAAGATGAAGCAGCTGCAGCAAATAAGCAATCAGAAGTACCCTTGAACTCAGAGGAAGGTGAGAATCTTATGATGAGAAGAACTTTGATCAAAGAACCGGTTAGAGAAGAGCCAAGCCAAAGAAGATCCCTGTTTAGGATAAAATGCAAGATGATGGGGAAAGTGTGCAAGGTGATTATAGACTCAGGTTCTACTGACAATATTGTGTCAGAGGAGGCAGTCAGCAAACTGAAATTAGCAAGAATACCTCACAAGAATCCTTACAAGGTCACATGGCTCAACAAGGGTCAACATGTCTTGGTGAATGAACAAGCATGGGTGGAGTTTTCAATTGGCAAGTATAAAGACAAGGTATTGTGTGATGTATTACCTATGGATGCATGCCACTTGCTCCTAGGTAGGCCATGGCAATTTGACCGTCAAGCTATGCACGATGGAGCCAAGAACTCGTATACCTTCAAGAAGGACAATGTAACCTACAAGATTCAATCTTTGTTGGAAGATACTGAGGTGCAGACAGCAGGTTCTAAGCTGCTATTAGCTGGTGAAAAAGAGTTCTTAAAGGCTTTAGAAGAAGGAGAAGGTGTTGGCTATGCAGTAATGATCAAGCCAAGAGAAGTAAGCAAAGAGAAGACAGCTAAAAAGCAAGAGAGATCCAAGATTTGTTGCAGACCTATGAAACCATTGTAAGTAGTGGTCAACCAGCAACCTTACCTCCTAAAAGAGCCATAAGTCATAGGATAGACTTGATACCAGGAGCCACCCTTCCAAACAAAGCAGCTTACAAGATGACACCTCAACAGAATGAGGAGATAGCTAGGCAAATTCAAGAATTGCTTGATCAAGGTCTCATTAGGAAAAGCATTAGTCCTTGTGTAGTACCCACCGTTTTAGCACCCAAGAAAGGAGGAGAATGGAGGCTTTGCACTGATTCTAGGGCAATAAACAAGATAACCATCAGGTATAGGTTTCCCATTCCTAGAATTGAAGATCTCATGGATTGTCTAGGTGAAGCTAGGTACTATACCAAGATAGATTTAAAGAGTGGTTACCACCAAATTAGAATACATGAGGGTGATGAGTGGAAAACAGCCTTCAAAAGCAATGAGGGTCTTTATGAGTGGCTAGTTATGCCATTTGGTTTGTCTAATGCCCCCTCCACATTCATGATACTCATGAATGAAATTCTCCAGGACTATATTGGCAAATTTGTAGTAGTGTATCTTGATGATATACTAATCTATAGCAGAACAAGAAAAGAGCACCTCCAACACATTGAGCTGATTTTCAAGAAGCTACAGGAGGAGAAGCTGAAGATCAATCTGGAAAAGTGTGAGTTCATCAAAACAGAGCTGGTGTACCTTGGTTTTGTGTTATCACATGGCAATTTGAAGATGGACAGCAGCAAGGTAGAAGCCATTCTTAATTGGCCTACTCCCAAGACAGCAACAGAGGTAAGAAGCTTCCATGGTCTTGCTCAGTACTATAGGAAATTCATCAAACAGTTTAGTGCAATTTGTGCTCCCATGTTGGATACAATTAAGGGAGGAATGAAAACCAAGTTTGTGTGGAATGAACAAGCTAACAAGAGTTTTGAGTTGCTGAAGGAAAAGGTAGCTACTCAACCTGTTTTGGTGTTGCCAAGCTTTGAGAAGCTATTCACCATTGAATGTGATGCCAGTAATGTAGCAATTGGAGCTGTTCTCAGCCAAGAGGGCAGACCGGTGGCTTTTCATTCTGAGAAGCTAAGTGAAGCCAAGAAGAAGTACTCTTCTTATGACCTTGAAATGTATGCATTGGTCCAAGCACTAAGGAAGTGGAGGCACTATTTGCTTCCCAAGGAATTCATTGTGTACTCAGACAATCAAGCACTCAGTTTTTTGAATTCACAAGAGAATTTGAGTCACAGGCACATGAAATAGGTGGAGTATTTGCAAGCTTACACCTTCAACATCAAGCACAAGAAAGGAGCTCTCAATAAAGTTGCTGATGCATTGAGCAGGAGAGTTCTTACCATCCAAGAAATCCAATTGAAGAGCATGGGAATAGATCACTTCAAAGATCTATATGCAGATGATGAAGACTTTGCAGAAATTTATAAGGTATGCCTTGAGTTTAAGAACCATTTCCATAGCAAGTATGTTGAATATACCTTGCAAAGTGATTTATTGTTTAAAGGGAATCAGCTTTGTGTTCCTAGAGGTTCTATTAGGGAGAACTTAATTCAAGAAAAGCATAATGGTGCATTGAGTGGTCATTTTGGGATCACCAAAACTCAAGAGCTTGTCCAAAGGTTTTATTTTTGGCCTAAGATGAACCTAGATGTCAGGAAATATGTAGAGTTGTGTAGTGTGTCAAAAAGAAAAAGGAACTTCTTCAAATGCAGGCTTATATTAGCCGCTGCCAATCCCTTCTAGGCCATGGGAATGCTTAAGCATGGACTTTGTAGTTGGTTTACCCAAGACAAGGCAAGGTATGGACAATGTTTATGTTGTAGTTGATAGATTTAGCAAAATGGCTCACTTTATACCCTGCAAAACAACTAATGATGCCAGTCAAATAGCCTCTCTTTTCTTCAAAGAAATAGTCAGAATCCATGGTTTACCAATCAGCATTGTATCAGACAGGGATACTAAATTTATGAGTCACTTTTGGAAGACTCTTTGGCAAAGAATGGGCACCAATCTATCCTTTGGATCTGCATACCATCCCCAAACTGATGGTCAAACCGAAGTGGTTAATAGGACACTTGGAAACCTTTTGAGATGCTTGACCAAGGAGTATGGTCAACAATGGGATCAGATTATTGGGCAGGCTGAATATGCATATAATGATACAGTGAATAGGTCAACAGGGAAGAGTCCCTTTGAAATTGTGTATGGTTTACATCCCAGGGGTGTTTATGAGCTGAGAGCGCTAAAGGATGGAGTCAAGGGAAGTGGTTATGCAGATGATTTTGCTTATGCAATGCAGGGAATTCATGAGACAGTTAGAAAAACCTTGACAGAGAATACCATGAAACACAAAACCAAAGTGGATGAGCATAGGAGAGAGGTTCAGTTTAATGTTGGAGACTTAGTCATGGTGCATTTGAACAAGGCTAGGTTGCAGAAAGGAGTTCCTCACAAGCTACAAATGAAGAGGATAGGTCCCTGCCCTATCTTGGAGAAGTATGGAAATAATGCTTTCAAAGTGCAATTGCCTGATGACAATGGACTATCCCCTATTTTCAATGTTGCAGACTTAGTCCATTACAGAGGACCACCACCAAACAAGGATCAGACCATCCAAGAAGTCATCCAAGATGTGGAAGAACTCAAACTGCCCCCTGCTATAGTCAAACAAGCTGATAAGATCTTGGATACCAGGGTCTACAAAAGAACAAGAACCAAAGAGTACAAGGAACATCTGATACAAAGGCAAGGACAACCTGAAGTTGATGCAGTATGGATCAAGGAGGCAGAGGAAATTCAAGAGTGCGGGTTGATTACAAACTTGCTCAATCCAGGATGGATTGAAACTTTGTTTTGGGGAGGATGGTGCAGGGGCACCTTGGTTAACACCATTCATGTTAGTTTGCAATTTTTGGTTTGTGCTGACTCTAACCAAGTCACGGTTTGTTGTGTTTACTTTAGACCTTAGAAGGTCCTGTTTGTGTGAAAAATTGGTCACTAGGACTTAGCATATCCTAGCTTGATCAACGTTGTTTGATATTGCTT
>VDFB02137893.1:0-38254 GCA_007258455.2 Sequoia sempervirens
TTTAAATACACCAGCTACGCAAACCGTAATCAAAAGGAAATCAATTGAGAGCATTTAAATTCCCGCCTTGCAGAAGAAGAAGAAGAGAGAGTGCAGCAAATTTTTCTTCGTAAAGCAGTGGGCGAAGTCTGGTGGTTGACATGGGAAGGGGTTCTGGCAATGGCAAAGGAGAAGACGGCGACTTCGCAGTTGTCGAGGATGAATATATCAACGCTTTCCAGCAGTTCCTAATAAATCACTATCTAGAAGCTTTGGAAGCCATTCTTCTTGCAGACGATGATACGCTTCATTATCCTCTACAAATCGAGTAAGCTTAGCTAACTCAAATTACAGCACTTATGTTCCTAAAATGCGCTTTAATGTACATAATTTACGGCATTATCCGTAATTGCATTTTATCTTCCAGCTTTGCAGAGCTTCTGGAAGCAAGCCCTCCTTTGGCCAATCTCCTTTACACTCAACCCGCCAGGTTCCTGCGGCTTTTTGATAATGCAGCTCGTTTAGCTCAGGTTGTAGACCTTGTCTTTATTAGTCCAAATTTTTTGGGGCTCGATAATTTTAAGTATTTGCTGAAACCTATTAAACTGCCTCCAGAATGTGGTTCTTGAAGCGCACAAACACATAGAGAATATGTCCGTTAAGGGAAATGTTCAAGTTCGTCTTGACGTGAATGGTTCTGCTATGGACTGCCCAGGTAACTTGCTGCATTCACTATCGCTCTTCTTTTATTTACTTTTTTCTTTCTCTTTTTGGATTACAGTGTTCGATCCTTTTATCATTTTATTCTTTAGGTTGTCAAAAGTTAAGGTTATTTTTTTAAGTCACGGGCAAGCAATACACGATTTGGTCTATTGTAAACTGAATCTTGTCAATTATCTACACCTGGAATACTCTTCACCAACTATTCTTGTCGCCTTAACCTATTTTGGTCATTATTGGACTCTTACTCTTACTCTTACTCTTTAGATGGCAAAATGAGGGCATCTGTTCTACCAATATTTGCCCTGAATGGATGCCTTTCAGTGCTTTAAACCAAGCCAACAAATAGAGATTATTGTTGTACCTGATACGAATAAGTGTTTCTTGTCCATTGATTTTTTTTTCCCTGAAGGCTTAATCCTGGTTCATGACGGTGTTTCTTCTCTCAAAAAATCTGCCTTAAATTAACTCATCCTCTAAATATCAGGGAGAATGTACAACCATACTTAATCCGGATGATGATAATATTAATCTCTTTCCCTTGCCTGTAGACCATGGCCTACCGGAACATTCTTAGAATTTACCATAATTTCAATGTTCGTTTGATTGACACTTCTTCTAAAACAGGGCCACTCAAATAAATCAAGTTTATTTTGTTGGGTTACTCCTGTAATATTTTTCAAACCTTAAAATAAGTAAAATCCAATAGCTTTATTCTTAATAGGGTTTATGCTATTTCACACATGCAATGGTGTTGTAGAACTTGCCTTATTTTTTTGCAGAAGTCTACCAGCAATTCATGAAACGGTGGATGAAATAAGTCTATTTATCTTTTCCTTTTGAATCCCAGAAATCATATTTGCTATCTGTTTATAATTTTCTTTAGTCAATCCTTCATCTGAGAAATGGTTTCTAATTTCTTCAAACTCCTACAGAGAGAAGGAAAACTTCCAGATTGTTTTTGTGAATTCAGAAACAATTCTGCTAGATTTCAGTCCTTTTACAAGAGCTTCCAGAAGTTTACCATGCTGGAGTTGAGCTTTCGAGAATATTTCTCAGTTTTCTAATATTATCTATGATTCTATTGTTTTTTGGAAATAGTTTGCAAGGGTTTCTAGAATTCTCAGCCGCTTCTAGTACCTTTCCTGCCTAGTCTCAGTTTCCTCACACTCTTAAAAATTTACCTCAATGTTTCTAATACTATCTACTCTCCATTTTCTTCCATGTCCTAAAAAATTTTACACCAAAGATTTTGTTATATCTAAACCTAGTCATCCTTGCTTCCAGTACACGTTTATCAGAAATTAGCAAGTACACATTTTCAATTCCTGGTGCAATGTAGCTTATTTGAATAAAATTGAAAGTAGCTAATGGTGTGCTTTATAAAAGCTCCTTTGAATTATCTTAGCATTGTTTGAAATAAAATCAATAATCTTAAATTATTTGAGAGAGCGGTGTGTGTGGAGTGGGTTGTTGCACAATTCTTTGTTAGGCTGGAAAGAAACTCAGAGAGCACAGCATGGACTTATACTAGCTTATCTGCCATTGGAAGCAATACTCTGCATCCAGAATGTCTTACTTCTTTATGTGGATCTAGCAGAAACTCATCCATCTATTGGACGTGTAAGAGTAAAGGATATGGGCAAACTAATTACACTTCAAGGAACGGTCATCCGATCTGGAGCAATAAAAATGCTCGAAGGAGAGCGAGAATATGAATGCACTAAATGTAAGCACAGGTACGGAATGTGAGCCTCTTTTAAGAAAATGAGATGGATGCTGTAAGGAGGTTGTAGTTCTGATATTTTTTAGATGCCAGGGGACTTAAAAGTTGAAATTGAATAGCATGCTATTTTTTTGTCTTTTAGAAGCCTGGAATTATGTTTTGGATGATAAATGAATGCTGTTCAATAATATAATTTGGAAAATCAAAATGCATTAAGTTCAAGATGTAAAAGCTGCTCAATGTGTAGATACAACCTCTATGGTGTTAATTTTCACATCGTCAACACAGATACGATGAATACCAAGAGCTGACCCTATTTATCTGCATCATAATGCTTCCAGTTAGCTTCCAGAGCTGCCCTATTTCATTATTGTTAAAAAATCTCATACTGCCAACTATTTTTCTTGTTCACATTCATAATTACTAATTCTTTCTGAATAGAAGCATGTTTTTGTGATTGCACCTCCCAAGCCATAATACCAGGAATTGGAAAGAAAAATTGATGAGTTTCCAGGTATTAGGAAAGTCTGTCCACTCCAAGACTCAGTGCAAAGTCCCATGATTGACAAAAATGAAAACTACTGATAAGCAATATCAACACAAATATATTCATATGGAGAGTGCTTTTAAGGGCACCCAAACACATTATGCTCAATATATAGAGAAAAAACAAACTTCAAGTATCTCCCACAAATTGAATTTATCAAAAGTTCCCTCACGTGAACAATCAACGTGCAAACTCCTGCCCATGGGATTGATACATCCCTCCTCTTTGAAGGAGGAGGTGAAAGCCTTCTCCCTATCTATGATTCATGACTGTCATGACTCCACCATTCTCACTCTCTCCCACCCTTTCACTCACCTCCCCTCTCTTCTCCCATCCTCCCTCAACAATTTGAGATCTGCACTATAACAAAATTCAGACCTTCAAAATAAGGAAGATCTACAAAAAGTTAAAACTTATCCAACATCATGTAAACTATACCATATCAAGATTGAACTTCACCATTTAGAAAGAAAATGGTTACTATTAAAATGTTTACTCAATCCAAGGTCTTTTTCTCTATAGATGTGAATATGATGTCTAATAGACTATCATTCACTACTGATGAATATTCATCTGATGAAGGATGTCCTGACACAGATGTTGATGACAAAAGATGTAGATCAGGTGGTTACCATCAACAAGTCTTCTCTGAAGATGAAGGAGGAGTGAAGATACATAATGTGGAGACATCTAACTCTGATATTAGACTCAGAAGACCTTTAGATGAAGAAATCAGAGCCTTGACTGTTTCTGCTATTGCTCAGGTTAAAAGCAACTATAATCTAAGAAATAGAACAGTAAATAATGATCAGGGCAAAGCTGGAAGCATATTTATCAAGAAATGTGCCAGTGATAAAAGAGATCAACATACTTGCAAGCAGAAAGAGGAGCTTAAAATAAAAACTGACACACCTTGCAAAATCCAGAATTCTGAAAAACCTGTGAATCAAGTTGTTTCTCCTCCTGTCAAAGCTAGGTATTAGGAGATGAAAGCAGAACAAGAGAGGAGAGATGCTACATGTGCTCAATAAGTCAAATCAGGTGACAAGCAAGAGAAGACCAGTCATCAGATTGTAACAACTTGTGACATTCCAAAATATAATGCAATTGACATGATTCAAATATTGACACAAGTAAAAGTATCTGTTCCTTTGTTGGAGATGATGAGAATTGAGGAACATAAGGGGAAGGCAGTTGCCCTTATCAATGGAGCAGCTTCAGCCTTTGATGAAAAGTAGGTGATTACCACACCTGAAAAGAGTAAGGACAAATTAAAAGAATGTATCCTGAAAGTACAAATAATGAAGTACCAGAACTATGTGACTCTTCAAATGAACAACAAATTGGTAAGGAACTGTATGATTGATTCGGGAGCTTCCACAAACATCATGCCCCTAGTTATTATGCAAGAATTGGCACTACAAGTAAATAGAGCATTTGGAAGATGCTTTGCCATGGATTCAAGAGAAGTTTTAGTCATTGGGATAATAAAAGATGTACAATTCAAATTGGCTGCCTCCCTGAAAAGGATTATATAATATTATAATGAATGTAAGAACCCTGGTGGTTCAACCCCGAAACCCTAACTGTGAATTTTGTTTTTTGCAAGTTTTGTGTTTTTTTGTGTTTTTGATAGATTTTTGGAAAATAACAAGAAGCTGCGATTTTATGCTAAATTGCTTTAAAAATCCAAAATAAATGCTAAGGCAATAAAATTGCTTGGAAATTGACCAGAACATATAAGCGCACCAATTTATTATACCTCCAGAGCTTTTACAATGCAAAAGATTGAACAAATGAATAGAATAAGATTTTATTTCAAAGAACCTGATTCTCCTTGCTAGGCGCCAAAAATAACAGAGAAAGAATGTACGGCTGAAAGGATAGATGGATCTCCAGCCTCAGAAACGTTGCAGAAACTCTCAATAACCTAGCCGCCCAAGATCCCTCTGCCAGAGACTGAAGGTGAAGGCGTATCTCTCTGAAAAGAATAGTACGGCCCTGCTGGTACAACAGTACGACCTGTACAGCAGCAGCAAGAGAATATAGTACGGCCTTTGGTATGAATGCCAGATCTCTGATAAATAAGCTTTAGGATATTCGCCCTTGTTTGCTGATGAAGTTCTCTGAATATCCTTCCTGAAATCAACTCAATGTGCTCAACTGCAACTTCTGAATGAAGTCACCAAGATGCAAGCTTCAACTGGTATTGCACAGTCTCAGTTTGCCAATTTTTGAAGAGGTATCGTTCTCCAGAAACAATTCGTCTGCTGAAACCCTAGGTTTTGCAAACTCCAATGCTCAGAGCAAATACAAGACAAATTTGAATAACATATCATAATGGTTCGATTTGTCTTTCCTGTGAATATATATCTCTCTTGAAAAATTCGACCCAATAGCTCTTTTTAATAAATCATTTAATGAAATGATTAAATTCGCCTTTTAGACTTGGGAGAAATTATAAATAATTAAATGACGTCTCATAAATGAATAATAATTATTCATCATGTCAAATATATCACTTTATTATAAAGTATTAAAAATACTTTATAATATACCATTTAATTATTAATATTTAAATATATTAATAAAGTGACTTTAATATAAAGTCAAAATATTAAATATTCAATAATCATTAAATACTCCTTATTTCTCCATCCTAATTCATCAAACCAAGAACTGGTCGCACTGAAATGACCAAACAACCGTGCCTCGCCAAAAATAGCAAATTTTCCATTTCTACTTCTAAAAATAGAAAGTCTTTGAAAACCTCTTCGAAAGTGACTCACAAGGCCCAACCTCAAACAACCGAGACATCGGGTTACAAAACACCGAAAGTAACTGGCCGTAAGATCCTTCAGACAATAACCTGCTAGCCTCAATGCAGGATCGGAATAATAAAGCACCACAAACTACCATACCGACTAGGATGGGGACATATCACGCATCGTGACTGTTGACATCCCACCCCAATATGGAATGCTTCTGTCAAGAAAGTGGTCAGCAACAATTGGGGAAAGTATGCAATTAGATCTCTCGTATGCCATTATCCCTATTGATGGTAAGGATGTCAAATTAGATAGGGAGAGGAGATCCCCAATCTCATTGAAAATTTGCAGACAACTGAGCATGTGCACTTTGTAGATGTTGATATGGAAATTTTTAGGGTTGTAGAGTCACAGACAATTGAAAGCAAAACAACACCTATAGCTGATGAAGCACAAGAGCAAGCTCATGGTGATGACCTCTAGACAATGTATTTTGATGGAGCATGCTCAAAGGAAGGATCAGGTGCTAGGGTACTTTTCATATCACCAAGTGGTAAGTCTTACAAGGATTCATTCTCTTTAAAATTTGCATGTACTAATAATGTGGCAGAGTATGAAGCCTTCTTGTTATGACTAAAGGTTGCCATCAAGCATAAAATCAGAAAGCTTAGAGTGTTAGGGGACTCTGAGTTAGTTGTGTCCCAGGTTAGAGCAAAATATGTGTCTAAGCATAAGAGATTGAAGAAATACAAACGACTGGGTTTACGCATTCTCAATTGATTACTGGGTGAAAGGCAAAGAAAGAATGCAATGGATGATCTAATTGCTAACATTGCTTTAAGACCAGATGATATAACTTTTAAAATATTTCTAAAATTGAGATTCAAATGAGGCCATCCATTCCATATAACATCCACTGGCAGTGTATTCAACATGATCAAGATTTATAAAAGTTTTGCACTCACATGATGGAGATCATAGCCGAAATTGATTTCTCAGAATTTTGTGGAAAAGATTGATGCAAAGGATATTTTTTTTGGGAATGAAGGATTCCAAATTAAGACTAATAAAATTCCCAAAGGATTAGTTGTGATGTCCCCTTTTTTAAGCCAAAATGACTTCTGAAAATAATTAATTAAATATTTAAATAAGTCTTTAATTTTCTCTTTAAGACTTATTAATTAATTAATTATTTTAATAAATGCTATATTATGAATAAACATTTTATTAATTCAGTTCTACAAACTGAAGTTGGCAAATAAAAGGTTGATTGGGGAAATGGAATAGCATCACTGAGGAATGAATATTATTTGTTTTGATATTAAGATCTTGGGAATGAAATCTCAGATTTGGTGCCATGCTGACCTTAAAACCGTGAGTATTTTGCATAAAATAATGATTGCTTCATCACGATGGATTATTTTGATATTTTGATATTTTGATATTCAGGGTTGATAGTAATTCTTTAGAATTGAAGGGTTTGTACAGATTGCTGTGATATTAGGGTATTGATGTTTATATGTTGAAGTCATACAGATGAAGGATTTTAATATATATATTGAAAGCTTCTTACTTCCAGAAAAGACAAGCATTGGCTTGATTTTATTGGGTGCCAATAATATTTGGAAGTCAGGCATATAATGATCGTGGTTCAAATATTTCGAGGAGCCGGGCCTAAACTCATCATTGCAATTCACACAAGTCGGGTCCTGTGTGTAAGGCGCTACTATTATTAAGAATAGCATTGAAGATCACAATGAGGCGATTCTGGTTGAAGCCACCTTTACCATTCATCACCTTGGCTATAGATTTGAGAGCACAACCCGCTTTGTATGCTCTCACTTTGGAAGGATCGTGATAGAGTATGATATGGAATCACACCATTTTGTGTATTAATATTCTGCTGCTGTTCATTTGGTGAATCGACCGCTATAGTTGTGGAGTTTCTAGGAAGTGGAGTCGGTAGCTATTGAATGGGTCAGGAATCTTTATCTTGGTGCAACCTCTTTTTTGTATGCAGAAACCATGTCACTAGAAAGAGCCGCTTTCAATCTAATTAAGTCTATCGCCATTCATATGGAAGTTCACAAATACGTATTCAATGTTGACTAGGATTATTACTGCAGCTCTTGTCATTGGGTGTGAAGACAATCACGCAGGTGCTGGATTGGGATTCCTCAAATATGCTGAACGACACTATCTATTACGCTTAAAAGCAAGAGAAGACAAGAAACCTGATATCGTTATTTCCAGAAGTAGTCTTATTAACTTATTATTGCTGGTCTTACTGGTTGTTTCTCAAGATGATAGGCTTACGTGCATGTGCAGCGGAATTGTTGTTAGTATGAATTAGAGTATAATCTGAAGGTTTGAGCATCTTGGGCGTGGCTTATAAGGCAGAGGCTACTCATGTTTCCGGGTAACTACTTCTAAATGTTACATAGAGACTATATTTATATTTCTGAAGTTGGGGCAGTTCTGTTTGTTTTGATCATCTGCTTGGCTGTATTGCTCAACTAATAATATTATTGAAGGTTCTGCTTATTCTGTGGTATAAGATATATGTTATTCATCTCGAGTTGGCAATATTTATGCATTGAAATTAGTTTGAAGTTGTTTTGAATATATGAATTATCATATGGGTATAAAGATCATATGTTTTGTCTATTGTGCCATATTTCTGAATATATATGTAATCGTCTCTGGTTGAGGAAGTATATTGAGTTTTAAGTAAGGTTTTGCAAATATTTGTTTATCTTAATCTGCATATATCGGAGGATAACCATTTTAGATCAGACTATCGAATTGTTTTGACAAATAACATTGTCAAAACTTGGGCAATCATTGAGAAATGTTGATAATCCTGGTTCATGAAGGTCAGGCTTATTATAGTTGTATTAGAGCCAATATCTTGCCAGCTTGTAGGGTAAAATCAGTTGAGCATTTCAGTTTGGATCAATTTTAAGTTGTGGACAGTCATGGAAAAGATCACGAAGGACCTTGCTCAAACACAAAGAAGGTTAGTTCATTATGAAGATTCTCTTTTGAGACAATCTAGGCACTCTAGTGAATCATCCACATCTACAAGTAAAGGCTCAACATAGTAGGACAGAAGGGAAGAGATACTTAGCATGTTTGAGGAATATGATACTCTCCCTCAATATGTTAAGGAAGAAGTACCTTTCATTGATTTCATGGACTTGCATCCAAGGCAACACTACAAGACTGATTTGGCTAAGAAACAATACCATAGGATAGCTCTTGATCTATTTGCACAAGAAAATGATAGAAAAACTACAAGTGAGGTTTGCAAAAATCCTCGTGAGGAGTTTGAAAAACATGCTGATTTAGTACATGAGGATAAAATGATAGAATCTTGTAATGATTCTAATGATGTGCCCTTGTTGATCACAATTTGTCCAACTCTGGTTGAATATAATGCATCGACAAGTGAGATGGTTGAAGATTGTAATCCATCCACAAGTGAGATGGTTGAAGAATGAATGTTGACAAACTTTCTACACGTGAAGGCAAATCAAAAAAGATAGTACATGGCAGTCTTGATTCTAATATACATGAAGACAAATCACGAAATGCTAGCCAAGCTCACTTTGATGATTGGAAACAAAAGCCTTTGGTATTAGAAGGCTTAGAAGATCATTTTATGGTAAAGGAAGAAAAGATAGTGAAAGTGTTATCAAGGATGTATAGTATGCATAAACACATTGAAGGCCCTTCACGTGAGAGCCCAAATTCGTGAGAGACAAAATGGATTGGTAATGTATTACTCACACACACTTGCATTCTATCAAAGAAGCATTGAATTGATGAAAGATGATTATTTGCAATTACTCATATAGATAGAGACATGCAGATTTCAGACTTTTGAACCAACAGTTGATGAAGAGCAATCCTCATGATTTAGTGAGGCTCATTGCTCAAGGCACCAAACAAAAAATCAGATGTGTGTTGCAGCCACTTCTCAAAAGCAAAAGGACAATGCAAGAGGTGTGGAGCTTGAACAATTTGATGAAGGGACTGAAGAGCTTCAAAGTGATGAATTTGTGAGTTGTGCGGGTCAAATTGCTTGTGAAAGAACAAGGAGCAGCCATGAGCTTGAGGCTATGCTTCATGAGTTTGTGCATCATACTCAATAAGTCACCGATGAAAGGGACAATGATTTATCTTGCAGCCCTAGGACAGCTGTATATGATGGAGAGACATGCAGATTTCAGACTTTTGAACCAACAGTTGATGAAGAGCAATCCTCATGGGTGGAGGAATTTGAAAGTACTATAAGGTCTGATCTTCAGTGCAACCTTCTATCTCCATTTCAGTATGAGATGACAAGTGTAAAATGCAAGAAATTTGATTTTTGTAGTATCCAAAGTGAAGATCTTTTTCAAACATTGGCACCTCTTATCACATGGGAAAGATCGAGCAATGAAGAAGTGTTTGAGGACTCCAAAGATAACATAGAGAAGGAAGAAGTAAGGCAGTTCGAAAGAATGAATGAAGAGTGGATACAAAGAGCCAAGAAGGTTAAGTTGGTGGCTGCCCTTACAGGACAACACCTACAACAAGTCAATGAATGAGTCAAACACTTGGACATCGCAAGACAACAACGGGAAGCCTACTTTAGGTTCCAGTTTCTGCAAAAGGAAGATGTTATAGAGGCTAAGCATAAAGAACAATCAGATTTGTATGAATTGGAAAATTCATATTATTCACATATTGGTAGTTATTGGGTTGATGAGACATGTCATTTGCAGGGTTTAATGAAGACATCAAACTTGATAGAACCAGATGAATGTATGTCTACACATTTTCAATCAGTGAGAAGTGTTATGGATACAGGGTTAGTTAAGGCCACTTTTGAATCAGATTTGAGTGAAGATCAAACTATCCTTGAGGAACTTTACGAGTCTATACATTATAAAGATGACTACTCTTTGGAGACAACTTTTTGAATGTTAGGACTTGAGAGAAATGTCTTGGAGGCATTTGGTCACATGATTGGTATATGCATGTGAGCATTGAACTTCTGTTGTGTGAACTAAGGTGCGATGAGTGTGAGTTTCTTGTGTATTCATTATTGATGGGTGGCTATCCTGCATTGATGAGTTTAGAGTTTTCAGGTTATCAAAAAGTTAATGATGATCCTATGGTGAGATACATCTATCTTCCCACTTGTAGTATGGGTCCTAGATTGATGTGGGGTCTAGGAATTTGTTCAAGGGATGAAGTGCTTCATAGGTCATTGCACCATGACAGGATTATTACAGTGTGGGATCTAGGAATTTGTTCGAGGGATGAAGTGCTTCATAGGTCATTGCACCATGACAGGATTATTATAGTGTGGGATCTAGGAATTTGTTGGAGTGCTTCATAGGGTGACTGATATCAGATTAGCGCAACATATTGGCAGAGCAGTATTTTTGAGATTGGTTTGGGACCCAGGTATTGCCATGGTTGTTGCGATTGCTTGGGGCAAGCAATCTCCGGGAAGGGAAGACTATGATGTCCCCTTTTTTAAGCCAAAATGACTTTGGAAAATAATTAATTAAATATTTAAATAAGTCTTTAATTTTCTCTCTAAGACTTATTAATTAATTAATTAATTAATTATATTAATAAATGCTATATTATGAATGAACATTTTATTAATTCAGTTCTACAAATTGAAGTTGGCAAATAAAAGGTTGATTGGGGAAATGGAATAGCATCATGAAGGAATGAATATTATTTAGTTTTGATAGTAAGATCTTTGGGAATGAAAACTCTCAGGATTTGGTGGCCATAATGGATGAAAATCTGGTGTGGTTATTTTGCATAAAATAATGATCAATTCATCATGGTGGATTATTTTGATATTTTGATATTCAGGGTTGATAGTAATTCTTCAGAATTGAAGGGTTTGTACAGATTGCTGTGATATTAGGGTATTGATGTTTATATGTTGAAGTCATAAAAAGTCAAAAGGGAGCTCCCTTGTTGGAAATTTCAAGACAATCCATTGTTGAAACTTTTGGCTTGAATGTCTTTGCAAGTGTGAGCAACGAGTTTGGCTCTCTAAGAAGAGAATGGGATAAAGATAAGCACAGTTTCAGAGTGTTATGGCTTCCTCAACATAGGAGAAGAGGTTTAGATAAGAAAGTTGTTAGATTTGCCAAAGATGAGATTGAGCCTTTCGACTTTGATATTTTTGAAGCTTATTTCATCAACACATACTTTGCTTTGTGTCAATTATTGGGAGAGGACTATAAGGTCAAAATGCCAATCTACATGATGTTGTAGTTGATAGATTTGAAGGACCCCAAGGTAGGTTTATACTACAAATGGTACTCCTTGTTGCCGCATATGATTCTTTACAGTGGTGAAAAGGTATGGACTAGGCCATTAAATTTGAAAGTATATGATGAAGAAGGAAATAGATTGCCAGTCAAAATGTGGACTTACATATAGGATTCCCATTGCCCATCGGCTAATTACTTAGTGTTTGAGAATGTTTTTGTTTAAAATATCTTAAATAACTTGGATCTCAAGCTTGTGGACAAAATTTTAGAAAGGGTTATCAAATTCTTAGGTCCCTTGGAGTTTGATGCAG
Organism: Sequoia sempervirens; assembly: GCA_007258455.2. Classification (NCBI taxonomy): domain Eukaryota; kingdom Viridiplantae; phylum Streptophyta; class Pinopsida; order Cupressales; family Cupressaceae; genus Sequoia; species Sequoia sempervirens. The sequence continues at coordinate 12,348 of VDFB02137893.1, forward strand.
AGAAGGGAATTGATCATAATTGGGGAGATTGTTACCTCCATTCAAATTGTACTATATTCATAGTGTATGGTACACCAGTTCAGCCTCACTACCTCCCCAAGTATGTAACAAATAGGCTTGCATTTATGGAGATAATGTGCCAGCTCAATGAGGTTGACAAGATTAATTTTAGATTGATCAAAAAGGGTTCACTCATTCCTAGAGGAATAAAATTTTCACATTTTATTGTAACTGCCAAGGAATGGTTAGAAATGCTACCCACAATGTTGCAAAGTTATAGGATGAAGTGGATCATGCTAGGAATTGTGACTCTAAGGGGTATATTAACAAGATGAGATTGGAAAGGGGAAGATCCCAATTCTATCACCAATTTAATGCTTTTGATGATGTTATTAGAAATCTTAGAATAGATGAAGCAGTAAAGGAGAGGAAACAACAATGAATATTCATGGTCCAGTTTGAAGATAAAAGGATAGTGAACAACCCCTCCTATGTTAGTCCCTTTGCAAAAGTCACAAACCCTATGGAGAGGATGGAAAAAATGTTTGCCTATTTTGAGAACAACACATACTTTAAGAGAAAGCCAGTTGAGCAAAAGCCAAAAGAAGAAGTTTAACAGCTTGTTCAACAAGAAGCTATGCCGACACAATCCTCAATGCATGACGCCCCAAGCCAGCCCATGCCAATTGGAATTCAACCATTAGTGGATCACTCAATGAATCTAGATGAAGGGGATACTAGGCAAGAAGAAGAAAGACATTGCAAAAGACTTGCACGGGGATGAAGTTGATCAACATTTTCCTTCTTCCAAAGTTGATTAGGGGAATGAACAGGTTCTGATGATATGCTTGCTGTGGAATTTTATAATGATGACTTGCTCCCTGATATTGTTGGAGTTCTAGCTTGTTCTAAATTCATGGATGATGATGCCTTTGTGACTTCTAAGGAGTTCAAGGATTTCATTATTAAAGTCAAGAAACATGAGTTCAATGAAAGATTAAATCAGGCAAAGGAGGGAGTGGATCCTTCAAGATATGGAGATTATTGAGCAAGTCCTTCAAGAAATGGACTCTGATGCTTCAAGAATCATTCCGAGGAGGGAAGGAGATTGGTTAAGGAAAGTGGTATCCTCTTGTTGCCAGAGTGGGACCTTGCATCAACCATTGCTCTGGATACAATTAGACATTAGGATGAAAATGCATTGACTTTAGATGGGCAGGCTGAGCAAGCATATTTTGGGTCAAGATTCAGTCCTAACTTGTAGACCTTGGCTATATGGGCAATGGCCCCTACCACAAACAAGCCAAGAGTGGCTGATTCTGTTGAGGAAATCACAAGGAATTTAATAATCAAAAGAACATCTGATACATTAACACCATAGGCAACAACTTTGGTTGTGTAGACAACTATGTTTAGTGTTGAAACTGCCAAAAGATAGAAGAAAGAATATGAAAAGTTACATGCTAAGCATGTAAAGCTGCAGGATCAATACAATAAGGTGGTAGCTTAGCTTCCACAACCTCAAGTTGCAACTCCACAACTCCCTCCATCCACATCTGTAGAGTTCTCTATGCAAGACAGAGAAATTTTATCTCTGAGAATAAAGGAGTTGAAGGATCAACCGAAGCAAAGCAAGGAAAGAGAGAAGAAGGCCAAAGAAGAGGCTAAATCAATAGCCACTAATATTATTGATGACCTTTTAGGGCATAGGCTATCATGTGTTTTACACAAGATTGAGGGAGTTTGGAGTGCATTTGATGTACTTTAGAGAGCATATGCTAAGCATAGCCAAATTCAGAGTAGCTTCCAAGATGTGTTGAGTAGGTGGATCTTGAGGGCCACCTCAATAAAGGAAATGATTAAAATGACATCATTTGATGGAAGTGCCCCCAAGAATTTAGTACAAATAAGTGAACAAATAGAGTTATTGGGGGAGGTTTCTGCTTTTCAGACAAAGCTTGATATGCAGTTCAAATCAAAATTGAAAAGGTTTGAAGGCATGGAAGGCAGAGTTTGTAGGCATAATTCCCTCATTGTCATCATATATTTATAAGGATGGCAAACCGAAGTTAGCTCTTTTGGACAATTCAATTGATGATTTGTTCAAATTGGAGACAAATCTGGACATTTTTGCAAGGGAATCAAGAGCAATCACAAATGCAAGGTACAATGCTCATAACAATAAGGTTCATAATCTCTTGGATTTTTCAGTGGCCTTCAAAAGTAGAATATAGTTTGTGGGTGGATAAATGCATTGAGTAGTTGTCTCCTTGTGCTCTTTTGTTTTTTTTTGCAAAGGTGGAGCCTATTTTGTCTTATGTGACCTAGTCAACATCTTCCTTGAGGGTTTTTTGGAGGTATGCAGTTTCAAAAGTTGTTAAAGGAGCTCAATGGTATGTTGGTAGTTGCACGTTTTGCATTTCATCATTGCAGGATCAACAAATATTTTCTCCGACGACATGTGCAACTATTTTGTCCTTTTATAAAAGATTTGTTTCTCCCATGAAGCAGTTGTAACTTATGTTTGTTTGATCCTAAAGGACAAGATTGTCAAATGAAAGTGTGACATCTGTCTATGGCTTGAAGCTTGTTTGCTCCCTTGTTTCTATAAAAGGGAATTTAGAGCCATTTTGAAGGATCTTGGAAAATTTTGTAAGTAGAGCATTTTTTGTATTAGTCTATATATGTTCGGTCTAGGTTTCCATAGAAAAAGGATGTTAATGTAACTGTTAATTTTGTATAACAATACTAGCTCAAAACATCAATATACAGTGACAATTTTGTAGTGAATTGTCTCATAATTGTACATTTCTTTAACATTTATGAATATATATTATAAATTCATCAAGGATCATTTTTGGTTCATCTTTACAGGCTTTCTACAATTGAATGTTTCTTTCATGGCTTTTACTCAAGGAGTAGATTAATTTGCTTTGTGAGAAGTATTGAATGTTTTAGATGTATACAAGGATTGTTAAGTAGAGCTGATTGCAAAATTCTAAAGAAGTGATAGTGTAAGGCAGTGTTACTAAGCTTTTATAGAGATAGAATGAATATTGTTGTATGGGTTTTCAATTACACCCTTGGACTCTGTTACCTAGATATAAGGCACCAATTTGAACAAGTGTTATGATTTCTTTCCCATGGTCATGAATCTTGAAATCAATTTCCCTTTCAGCTGTAATTTATCTTGTAATGTTATTTCCATGCTCTTAGTTATAGAATGCATTAAGCTCCAAGAAATTAGCCCTTTTTGTTGTTTATTTGTGAAGATACATTTTCTTCCCAAGTCTTGTGGTATGACTTCGTTAGCTAGGAATCTTTGGACCTTAGTGAGAAGTTACTCATTCAAACATTGTTACGAGATTTCCTATCCTAGCTTCCACCTATTGAAAAGTTATGCTTTTCGAAAAATTTGAGTCTTGTGAAATTGGATGTTGCACCTTAGGTCCCGTATCTCGAAAGGCATCATGTTCCATCCCGATAACCATTCCCACATAACTTCAAAGAAAGTTGATAGCAACTTGACGAGGCTTGCATCACTAAGTCATTCCTTCATAATCAATTGGACCCAAAATTTTCTTAAATTGGTAACAATTAATTCTATTCAAAGATTGCAATGCTTATTGAACCAAATGAAGAACGTTTTGTTCTTATTCTTGATGTCAATGCAGAAGGAAGGGTTTTTGTTCGAAAGCAAATCTTAATTAACGCATAAGTACTAAATAATGATGATTAATAAACTTGATAGCATAACCGGTTTCTTTCATGAGCAAGCAAAGTAAAGTTAGCTTGTCGAACAATTTGCTTGTGGAACTCGATACTGGATATCATTTGAGTTCCATATTTGGCAAGAATGCCCGAAATTCCTATACTAACCAAAATCTACGAAGAGTTCTGTCAAAGTATTTAAGTGGATTTAAAAGTGATTTAGAAGCAAAATTAATCACAAATGGTGAGTTTAAATACAAGGATTATTTTATTGGTGTTGTTAAGATGGTTTATTTTGTAGGACTAGACCTAATGGCAAATAAATTTGTATGTTTTCATATGAGGGTTGATGTGAAGTAGTCTTGAATGAATTGATTTGATTTTAGGTGTCTTGGATGTAGGTGTGAAAAAGCGATTTATCAAGCGATACGAAAATCCTAAAGGATACTGGAACAAACACATGGGAAGGTGAAGATCCGGTTACAAATCTAGATGTGGGTGAATAACCAGATGCAGGAACTCGTATAGTAAGTTGCGAGTATTTTAGAGTGTGCTAGAACAGGATTAGTTTTGAGCATAGATGATAGAAAGGACAAAGGCTAAAGATATAAAGGCAAAGAGTCGACCAATTCTTGGTGGTAAAGCCTGAATCAATGGATTGCCATAAAGATTTTGTCAACCACGAAGGTACATGACTACTATCCGGAATTTTGAGGAGTTAGTGAACCATCAACGACGACTAAGTCAAGAGGATATAAATTTGATTAGTCTTCCAAAACTATCTGCTGATAGCTTATGTGCAAAAGATATTTTTTTGCCACGTGTCTGATGCTGATTCACTTATTTCTATCTCGCCATATGCGATGTTGTAACTAACCTCTGCCTTAGTTCTATAAAAGACAACAGGTTATCTTTCAGAGGGGATCAGAAATTGCTAGGACGATAGAGCTTGAATTGGAATATTACCAATTTAACTTCTATCTAATGTTTTCTATTCATTTTCTGTTCATATTCTATTAAGTAATTGGATCATTATTACAAAGAGGTTCATCTCCTTATATAGAGATTGGAGAAGAAACCACAGATAAACATTACGTGGTTCACTTAAAGCTAAAAAGCGAATCTAGAGAAAATGGAAAGAATACACTTGCCACTAAGGTGGCTTTATTACAACTGTAAGCCTTATTTAACATTGTTCTAATAATTTTCACATTGTGAAGTTTGGACATCTTTGATCAACAAAAACCCTAGGACGAAAACCCTATGGGTAATTGGCTTCGGAGGTGAAAGATTCTTCCTAGTCAATCATGGTGGATTCAGGTAGGATTCGTAGGTGCACTAAAAGAATTTAGATTGAGAAGGTTGAGTTATATTGAATATCTTTGCTCTTTTATGATATTAAGAGATTGGATGAATAGAAATTTATTGAAGATTTGGAACCAAAAAAAATTTCTTTAGTGGAGATTGTGCTGTTTCTTTCCTAAGCCGTACCTTTGAAAGATTACAAAGACTGCTTTACAATTTTAGGAAGGCAGCTATTCATTTATTAAGGGCAGCGATCAAAGTTTGAAGGTTAAAAAGCCTTAATATCTCCTAGCCACAGCCTTTATGGTGGTTTAGATGTAGCCGCCACATTCAAAAAGGAGAGTGGGGAGTTTGTACTTATTTGGGGGTGATAGTACAGTCCAGCAGGGCATGATATTATAATATCTGATTTTTATCAGATTTATAATCTTTATTACAGGGACTTGATCAGATGCAAGGTGTCATTGATTAAATTAGAAATAATTTCTGATTTCAAGGTTTTCTCATCAACAAGTCAGATCAGAAAATTATTAACTTATCTTTATGTAAGTATCTCTGGTTTTAAATCAGCATATTCTAATCTGACTTGTATATTTATCAGCTTGTTAAATGAAGCTGCCAAATATGGAGTTTGTATGACAATTGTTTGACAAAATGGTTCAGTGAAAGTCAATGCATGACAACTGTTTGTGAAAATGTCTACAATTATGATTTATAGATGCAGCTGTTTTTGATCATTAAATCCAAAAGTATTGAATTGTTCAATGAATGCAAACTGTTTGATGCAATGTTTATGAGCTTATATGGTGAAAATTTGCAAGTTTGTTGAGATTATTTTGATAGGCACATTACAGTTACATGATTATTGTTGATAATTGCAAGAATTTAGATAATGTTCCAGTTGGGATATTATAGGAAACCATTTGGGTTAGGAGCTTTATCAAGGTTCATTTGAAAGGTGACCAATTTTATCTCTTCTTCCATGAATGGTTGATTCAAGAAATCATTTTGAGCTTCAAATATCAAGAAAGGGATATTGCTCAACAAGGATTTTTTAGCGGAAACATTTGGAGGACCAAACTCATTCAAAATTTCCTTGACATATTGTATTACAACATCATAAATATCCTCAGCAATTTCAACCACGAGCCTATCTGTATATTTTATTTGAGTTATTCTATTTGTTGGAAAATGGTTGTCAGTGATGTCAAAGGTAATGCTGGCCAACCTCCTTGTGTTTTAGCACCCTCATTATTGCAAAATTTTAAATTAAATTATTTCCATGTATGGGCCAACCCCCTCTAATATGTCTCCAAATTTTTATGGGTGAAAATAAAAATTAATTAATATTATTAATAGGGGCCGACCCCTCAAGTGGTGCACCCTAGGTCATAATGGGAAGGGTGTATATTTAAAGAGTCGTCTCTCTTTGTAAAAGACATCTTTTCATTAAGTCACCCCCTCTGGAGAAGCTATAAAAATTGGTTGCAAAGAGGTTTTAAGGGCAAGCAATAAATAGAATATCATTCTGATTTTAAAAGTACATTTTGAGGAAGAATAAGAGCAGATTGATGTGAAGAATAGAAAAGATTATTCATGGCAGATCTAAGAGGACATTACAACAGATTTGAGCAGACCTTTCAAGGTGAATTTTATTTCAGATTTGAGGCATATTTTGGGAAAGAGTTATAGCAGATGTAAGAGGAAATTATAGGCAGATTTGAGGCAGATTTTGAGAAAGAATTATAGCAGATCTAGACGCTGATTTATAGTAGACATTTTGAGCAGATTTAGAACAGTTATAGAGGCTGATTTATAGCAGATTTGTCAAGGTGAATTAGAGCTGATTCAAGAAGTTTCAAATATTATCATTTTGTTTGTTTGGAGGTTGGTGCCTTCTAACTAAGGAGATCGGGAGCTTGGTGCCTCTCATTAGAAGAAATTGGTGTCTACCTGATTTAGTGCTCAATTGTGGGGATTAGTGTTTCCAATGGGTTGGTTCTTACAAAAGAAGACTTGTAAAAGTAGGTTGGTACTTGTTGTGACCTTTTCACACATCACCCCATTGCAAATGGGGACCCCTAGTAGTTTGCTTCTTTTTAGGGTTTTTCCTTCACGCAACAGTTTCATAAGGTCATTGCTTTAAGAGTTTCAAGTCAGAGTTTTGAGTAAACACCCGAGCCAACTGGAGAATTCAAGCCCGAAACAGTGCCTAAACGTCACGAAAGTGCTCAAAAGGTCTGGAAGACGAGGATTCCCTGTGCTTTGAGTCAATTTTGACACACACTATTTTTTAAGGATTTTTGTTTTTTTGTTTTTTTTTTTTTTTTGGCATTTTTGGACCAATCTGGGATCCCTATTTTTTAGGGATTTTGCTTTTTCTATTTTCAAAAAATTCTATTTTGAGAAAGTCAACCCTGGTCAAGGAGTCAACATTTCCATTTTTAGAATCAAAATTAGGCCACCAGATGTAAAAAATTTAAAAATCAAGCAAAAATCTAAAAAAGTCGAGGGTTTTAAAAGCATGAAATCAATGGCGATCAAGGATGGAAAATGATGCAAGTCTGGAGAAATTCGCCCATGGGAATGGCAATGGCAAGTTCGCTTGGAAGAAGCAATGAGAATTGCTAAAAGACTTGGAAGTCCGCCTTTGCCATGGAAAAGGAAATAGAAAGTCCGCCTAGCACATGGAAGGGAGAAGGCAAGCCCACTCCAAAGTCTGCCCAAGCCTTGATAAGACAATGGCAAGAAGTTGAGAAAGTTCGCCCAAGTCTTAGACAAGAAATGGCAAGACAAACTCAATGTCCGCCCTACCTCTTGGCATGAAGTTTGCCAAGTCCGCCATCAAGTGGAAAGAAAAACATGAAGTCCGCCTAGAGCATGGAAAGGAAGATGTAAAGTCTGCCCACCCCTTTAAGCACTGGGAATAACATTGGGAAAGTCCACCATTAGGATAAATGAAAATAAAGTTCGACTTAGGCAAGAGAAAAATTGTCCAAGGTTGAGTAAAATCCCACTTGGGCAAGAAATAATGTCCAAGCATGAGTAAAAGTTTGATTTTGGCATGGGGAAATACACCTAGCACAAGTTAAAGTCCACCATGGCATAAGAGAAATAAAAAAATTGTTGGCAAGATGACTAGAAAGTCCAACTTGGCTAAGGGAAAGAAAAAGCCTAAGTGTTAGAAAGGATAAGACATGGCAAAATAAATATGAAGTTCGCCTTGGCTAGAGGATAAAGTGAAATAACTTGGAAAATAAATAATTAGCCATGGGAAAATTAAAATTTGCCAATTTAATACTTTGATAATTTATTCCGACACTTAGGAAAATAATATGCCTTGGACAAAAACAAAATTCGCCATAGATGACTTGGAAGAAAATTCATGGAAGTAAATGAAATACGCCAGGAAAAAAGAAAATTCATGAGTAAATAAAATTTTGCCATGAGAAGGTTGGAAAAATCAAATTTAATACATTGGATATTTAATATTTTCCAACATTTAAAGAAATAAAAATAAACACTTAGCTAAAAATCGAATTCTAAAGAGAAAATCTAAGGATTTTAGCTGAAGGTGGCGCTTGGATAAGCTTGCCATGAAGATTTTTGAAAAGAAAATAGAAACTTGCCTTGATGAAGAGAAGAAAACAAATCGAAATCAAGAAAAAAAGATGAAATTACTAAAAAAAATCGAACTCTTCAGCCTTATAATGAGTTTTAGCAACTTATTTTTCACAAGTTTGATTTAAGAGAAGTTAATCTCTCTCAAGATTGCAAGAATATTCAAGGCAAGGTTGATTTTTCTCAGGGGAAGAGTAGTTTTTTTATGCTGGAGGGCGTGATTTTTGAGGAAGCAAATTAATTCTTGGCTGAAAGTCGTACTTCTTAGCAAGTTGGCGCACTCTTTCATTGGATTTTTGATTAAATTCTTTCAAGTTGAATTTTATTCGCAGCCAGAGGATATTTCCGAAGGTTTGAAGTTTGGTTGGCTAAATTTCTCAATTCTTCTTCCATCTTATTCATTCTGGCTAAGTTCTAGCAAAATTTTACTCAAGTTTGCCCATTTTTAGCTTGCTTTTTCGCAGAAATTTATCTTTTTAACAAGCGGAAAGTAAAATCTTTGAATAAAGGCCTAGAAATAAACTATATTTAAAAGTCTCCGTACTAATGTTAATTCTTTTTATTTACTGCATGTTAATGACCACACCGTGAGAATCATCAAGAAAAGTGCCGATGAAGTTTGCCAGCAAAGGGTTGCAGCGAGAGTCAAAGATTAATTCTAAATGGAAAAATATTACAAACACCGATCTCAGACATGTGGACTTCACGAAATTTAAGAAGAGGATGTACGGACACAATGAATTGCCGACACCAATTGCTCAACGAATGGTGAGGAATGGCATCTTCCAAGCAACCGGATTTCCGCCAGCGGTAGAATGTGTCGAATTAATGGTAGAGTGCGCAATCCATTATGATGCGCAAGAGAGGCAGACTGTTGCACCTGATGGGAGGATATTAGTTCATCTCGGCGAAGTGGCAATTCAAGAATCATTTGGCATCCCGACACACCATCGAACTGTATATAAAACTAAGGAGGATGCCAGAAAGTTGTATGAAGACCAATCTGATCTCTACGCCACAAATATTAACAAGTCATGGTTGGAAAAACCGAGAGCCTTCGCCAAGAAAATGCCCAAGAAGCTGCGTTGAATAGACTTCAAGGAGGATTATGGAGATATTATTTTGTTGTTGAATAGGATAGCCGACAATCCACAAGGCGTGCCTTTTGAGACGTGGATGTACTATTTCATCGATGAAATCACCTCTGGCGTTCAGATGTTCAACTGGTCCTGGATGATTAGTGATAACCTCCACGAGCAGCTGATCAATTTGGAGAAGACAAAATCATTCCACATGAGCTCCTATATCATCTATTTGTTGGCTAGGACATATAGATATTCTAGACTTATATGCAAAGGCAAAGTAGGCAATGGTGAGAACGAATTCAAGTCATATGACCGTTATCTGTAGTTGCAACTTAGAGAGAAATCTCACTTCAGACGGGTGCACGATGCTTTCCTCATGTACATTACCAGAATACTCCAAGGAGGAACTCACTAAAGGCTGATTTATGTATCCAAAAGTTTGATTAGTAGATATGGATCCTGGTTTATCCAGTTTCCAAGGTTCACGTACATAAGGATCCAGGGATTCACTGGAAATCCTTACAAGCTTCCAATGTATCCTACAAATAGGATGATTTTGCTAGAAGTCCTTAGATAGTTGGAGACTTACCAAAACATCCAACGGCCAAAGTAGAAGGTGGCTATCACTTTCCCATTCTTCATTGGGAACATGTTGGAGTCCTGTCCATTGACACAAGTAGCTGAAAGTGCTAGGTTGGAAATTCAATGGTATACATTCACAACTTATTGGTCCAGGGCCAATTTTGACCCTCATAGCCACATTCGGACCCTGGATGGAAAAAGGTATAAACACAGAGTAGACCTAGAGGATTTCTGGGCGAATGTTGCTGACGAGTATGAAGTCAGGAAAAAGTTATAGTCCAGATTGTCGGTGGATTTGATGAGAGCAACAAAACTTTGCCGAGTGCCTGATTAGTTGCAGGACGATGGGGAATATGTCCAACCATGCTTCGATGAGAACTAGCCTCTTCTTGCAGTGAAGTGGTCAGAGCCCGAGCTTTCAGATTTGACTACATTAATGAGGCCGGTGGTTAAATACTCTCAGTGGTGGGTTGACCAACAGACCCAAGAGCTAAGGCGGAAAAGAATGATGCTCACTTATGACTTGTTGAGTGAGACGAAATCATACTCCTCAAATGCAGGGGCATCCCATAGTGTCGAGTTGGTTGAAATTACTAAGAAGAGGAAAGAGGCAGCTGCAAATACAAAGCTTGTCCAAAAAAGAAAGAGCGTGGAGCCATCTCATTCCATTGCATCCAAAAACATTGATGAGCTAGTGGCCACTGCGGACGAATCCTTGGTTGATATAATGATTCCTTCTCCAATTTAGGAGGGTAACAATGAGTCGATCCAGTTAGATGACGACGAGCCCCCATCTCCTACGGGCACATAAATACTTGGTTAGGAGGACGAAATGGACATCCAAAATGATGAATTCCAAGAGGGAATGATTTCTGCTCTTAGAGGAGTTTTTGATATTCCAAGTACAGAAAATGTTCAAGAGGAAGATAGCATTGAATAACCTACCATTCCAGATTGGTTGAAGGAAAGAATGAAGATATAGGTGCCAGTCGAGACTCAAGAAGAAGATGACACTACAGATTTCTTGGCTAGGTTAGAACAAGTTGCTATAAAGAAGCCTGCCAAGAAATTCTCCACGATTTAGAGGGACAAAGCTGACAACCGTTCCGTATAGATTGCAGTGCCAACAATTGACAAAACACAGGATGAAATCGCTTCGCATGAGTACGCCATTACCACTATAGACCTGGGCCCAACAACAAAAGGCCAGGGATTTGAAGAATTGGATAACTCAGTCTCTACTATCAAGGTGAGACTAGAGAAGGAAGGGGCAAAGAAGAAAGAATACAAGAAGGTTGAGCACTTGAAGGAGTATATTTAGCATTTGACCCAACTACTCAACCAGGGTGAGGCAGTAGCTTCTCCCCTTCTAAATTCCTCACAAGAAACAACCAAGGACGTGGAAGAAGATATGGTCATGGCTAAGGAAGCCATGGAATGGATGACAAGTAAAAGCACAAAAGCGACTTCATTCATGGATAGATTGACACTTGCCTATGGACAAACTTCGTCATTCCTTTCCAAATTGGCTGTCATGATAGAAGCTTGGGACAACCTCCCGAATATTCAGGAGAGGCTCATTCCATGCCTCAAAGTGCTGAAGGGTGTCCCAAAATAGGAATTGATCAAGGGAAAGATAATTGCAGCATGCGCCGCTTATGACTTCCATCATTGGTATTGGGCATTGACAGTACGGAGCGAGGGCTTGGAGAAAGCAAAAGCTGATGGACTCAGAGTGGAGGAACAAATCAGGGAAATTTAGACAAAGATTTACCTCGTATCTGTAGATATATTTGAGAAAGAGATTGTCCGAGAGAATGACATGCAGCTAGAAGGGCTAAAGAGCAAGGTTCAGGAAATCTTCTTCTCTACCACATGATCGATTCTGAGACAGGACTTCACAAGGGTGGCGAGCCTCTTATCCATCCGGGATGATTTCATGAAGCAAGAACTAGAATGGGAGAGTGCCTTTGCCGAATATGCTGAGGACTTGGATGGGCTGGAATTCAGGATAAACATGCTACCACAGGTCACAATGGAAGAAGTCATCCAGATCGTGTCCTGGTTTGTAGAACACATTGTTGCTCAAGAGGATAGGGACGCACTCCCTTGAAAATATCTCCAAATGCCGCTTCCCTCTTTGTTTACTCATTGATTACTGATGTTATTTGGGAAACCCTAATTAGGGTTGATATGTATTAATCTTGGCCGTTAATGTTGTTTTAATCTTGGCCTTTCATTTGCTCTTGATAACTCTATATAAACTCTTAATCTCTCATTTTCATTTGTGTGAAGAAAGTGTATGAGATTGTTGCGTTTTGCTACTTCCGATAATAAAAGCTCTTATGCATGATTTGCTTTGAATCCCTTTTATTGTCAAGTGGTTTGCAAGGTTGCATAGCTTCTTCAATAATAGATTAGAATTAGAGTAGAACATTAGATTAGAAGTAAGATAGAATTTGATTAGAACTAAGGTAGAATTTGCTTTGAATGTTTGTTAAGTGAATGCAAGATTTGATAGTATAGATTTATGGTGAAACATTGCTCATACTTTCTTTGGATGGATGATTCCATTCAATGCGTAAAGTTAGCCCGAGCTTGTGATTGTGGATGCTTAACTTCAGTCTTATTCAAGACATGAAAATTATAATCACACCCTTTGAAGATTGCACCCACTTCGTGTAGTTGTCCCAGGGAGGCGAAGCAAAGCATGGTTACCAGTTTCACCTAATCTTTACCATCTCTTGAATTCCTAGGAATAGATTAGAGCCCCTAAACCCTTATCCTTTTTACACTTTTTTGAGATCCCAAATTGAAAATCCCAACAGAAGATGCACTTAATGATAAATCCGTCTAAGTCCCAAACTTGTGAGGAATTCCTTAACGTAAGTCCCATTGTGTATTACCAACATATCATAACGCCCATTGAGCTTATCCACATGTCATGACCGGACAAAAGACACCTTGGAGTCGCCATATGACCTTCTCGCAATCTTAGCATATGCGGTGATTTTGTTCAAGAGAGGATAGAGTGTCTTTGGACATTTTATTTTGTATGTTCGGTGGATGATAAAACGTACACCAACAGTACCTACAAAGAAGATCAATATAAATAAGCAATATTTTTCCATGGTTTTCTCTCCCAAGGGTTTCCACGTAGATCATGTGTTCTTAATTGCTAGATCTTGCATGTGTGTTATTGCTATGGTTGATTAAGTTTTGAAAAGTAAAAAATTGTCTTATATTGTTGCATCCCACCCTCTCAGTATAAGCACGTGCTCATCAATTGGTATCAGAGTGGGTTCCTTTGGAGATAGTCTAACCGCTATAAGGAAGATCTAAAGAGCACATATGGCTGGTCAAGAAGGATATGGATTCTCATCAAACAGGCCACCATTGTTCAATTGAACAAACTATGCCTTTTGGAGCATAAGGATGAAAATATTTTTGAGTGCTCTAGGGTTTGATGTCTGGCAATCAATGGTAAATCTTGTGACTGCAATGGATTAGGTAGGAAAGTGGAAACAATGTGAAAGCCATGAATGCAATCTTGTGTGGATTATCCGAATCAGAGTTTGTAAAAGAAATCATCTAGAAGATTTGATTCTAGGTGACAAAGATGGAGAAATTCAGACAAGAAGGAGATTGGCTGATACTTCAAATCATGAAAATTTTCCTTTGCTTTCCAAGATAGAACCTAAGAACTTCAAAGAAGGAAGTGAAGACAAACATTGGATAGGGGCCATGGAGGAGGAGTTGAATCAAATAGAAAAAAATTAGGCAAAAATGTGGTTGGCACTAAGTGGGACTTCAAAAATAAGTTGAATGAAGATGGTCAAGTTGTAAGGAACATGGCAAGGTTGGTATGCAAAGGATATGCATTAGTAGAAGGTATTGACTTTGATGAGACTTTTGCTCCTATTGCTAGATTGGAATGCGTCAAAATGTTTTTAGCATTTGCTGGTTTCAAAAATTTCAAGGTCTATCAAATGGATGTTAAGTCTGCCTTCCTTAATGCCAATCTAGAGGAAGAGGTATATATTGAACAACCATAAGGATTCTTGTTGTTAAATAATAGGGATTATGTGTGTTGATTCGAGTTGTGTATTTTTTAAAATTTCAATCGCCATCTTTAAATGAACATTCTCTAGATTTCTATTGCTAGAAGATCTCCTTGGCCAAAAGTTCTAAGTATTTCTGTTTTAGGGGTTTTTGTTTTAGGAACATTTCTCGATCCATTTCAGCCTTGATCACAATTTTTTGAGGGTAGCCAGCTTGTCTTCCACCAAGAATTTTTCTTTGAAAATATTTTTAAAGTGGGTTTTATTTCAGAGTTTTAATTGCTATTTATGTGGCCCAATTTCTTATAAAATTGAAAGAGTTTGGAGATTATCACTTTTGGAGCTATGGAGCACTATTCATGCATCTTATTGGAGAATTCTTGATCCCATAGCCACATATTTTCAAACTTGAAGGGACATGTTAGGGAAGAGGAGTCGGACAAAAACTTGAGGACTAGTGGAAAGTGATCAAAGCTAGAAATTTGAACTATTTGACATTCTTTTAGAAGAGTGAAGGGGGCCCAATTTCCTTTTAATAAGAAGCAATCCAACCTTTCCGCAATATTTGTGAAGCCAAGTCTTTTGTTAATCCATGTGAAGCTCCTATTTTTTGGCACAATATCTTGGAGATGATTGCTTGCCACAAAATGATGAAAATCCCACTAAGTTTGTGTTAAGATACCCTCCCTTTTTAAGAGTTGTCCAAGGTGGCATTGAAGTCCCCACCCAATATTATAAGTTCAAAACTCGTGATCTGTTATTTCCTCATGGTGGGAACTGAACATTTTCAATTTATACATTGATCAATGTATATGAAATGTAACTAGTACAAGGAGGTGTTGAAAAATGGCAGTTGCACGTCCCTAGAACAAGGAGGTGTCAAAAAATGGCAATTGCACGTCCCTAGGTGTTGTGACCTTTTCACACATCGCCCCATTGCAAATGGGGACCCCCAATAGTTTGCTTTTCTAGGGTTTTGTCGTAGCGTAGCAATTTCATGAAGTCATTGCTTTGAGAATTTAGAGTTAGAGTTTTGAAAAACATTTGAGTCAAGTGGAGAGTTCAAGCCCAAAACAATGCCTAGACGTCATAGAAGTGCTCTAAAGGTTTGGAGGACGAGGAACACCATTGCTTTGAGTCAATTCTGGCACTTCCTATTTTTTAGGGATTTTGCTTTTTTGTTTTTTGCTTTTTCTATTTTTGGCATTTTTGGACCAATCCGAGACTTACTATTTTTAGAAATTTTGTTTTTTACTTTTTTGATTTTTCTATTTTTAGAAAGTCAACCTAGGGTTTGGGTCTCACAACTCATGGTATCAATGTTTTCATCTTCAGAATCAAAATTTTATGCCTCCAAGAGTAACAAGCAAGAAAAAAATCATAAAAAGCAAGGAAAAATCACATGCCAAGGGTTTGATGATCCATAAGAAGACAAGAATGGCAGCAAGAAATTCATGGCACAATCATCATGAAGTCCACCATACTCATGATGAAGGCATGTTTGGCACAGGGTCAAGTCCGCCATGGAGTTGTCAAGGGCTAAGTGAAGTCCGCCCAACCATGAAGGAGGATAGGAAATGGCATGAAGTTATCAAAGTCTGCCCTTGGCAAAGCAACCATCAAAGTCCACCTTGGCACTGAGGGAAAAATGGCAAGACAAGTGCAAAGTCCGCATGGAGAAGAGTCCAAGACACTCCAAAGTCCTCCCTCAAGCATGATGGAAAATTTCTAAGGCATGAAGTGCCAAGAGGAAAGATGTGAGATGGCAAAGAGGCTTGCAAGTCCGCCCAAAGAAGATGAGACTTGTCTAGCCAACCTCAAAGTCTGCCCAAGGAAAATGTCCAAGATGATGCAAAGTCCGCTTGGGAAAGAAAAGCTATGTCCAAACTGTTGTCAAGTCCGCCCTTGGCTTGAATGATGCTTGTCCAAGGCAATGAGAAGTCCGCCCTAGCTCCAAGATGAAATGGCAAAGAAAAAGTCAAGTCCGCCCATGAGGAGATGTTAAAGATGAAGTCAAGTCCGCCTAGACAAGAAGGAAAATGTCTAAGTGTTAGCAAAGTCTGCCTTGGCTTGAAAGAAGCATGTCCAAGACACTATGAAGTTCACCTACACATGGCATGAAGTTTGTTAAGTCCGCTTGAGAGAGATGAGACATGTCCAAGGGAAGATCAAGTCCGCCACGTGCTTGTCCAAGCTAGTCCAAGTCCACCTTGGCATGTGAAGAGTAAAGTCCGCCTGGAGGGAAATGGGAAATGTCTTGCCAAGGTAGTAATTCTGCCAAGCATGAAACAAAGATGGCATAGCAATCAGCAAAGTTCGCCACCTCCCAAACAAGAATTGTCCTGACCAAGTGTCGAGTCCGCCAAGAGGAGATGAAAAATGGCATAACACATGCCAAAGTCCGCCAAGGTTAGAAACAAACATGGTAAAATTTGCCAAGAGGAAACAAAAAATGGCTGAGTGTGGAATTTTCCTACAACTAAAGAATCAAATTTTGATTAAGTGTTGGAAAGAAAATAGGAAGAATGAAGAGGAATATAGAGGAAAAGTAACAAAGAAATGAATAAAATCCTTGTCCAAGGATGGAGTTTGCCCTACTTAGCACAAGCCAAATTCAGAATTGAAGGAAAATCCACAGGCAAAGTTCATTCGAGCATGGAGATGGCCAAAATCTTGACTAAGTGTTGAATGGTCCACATGAAGGTGTTACAAAATGAAATTGAATAGCCAAAATTTGGCTAAGTATGGGAAATACTTCATGGAGAAAGTTCCAATTTCCTTCATTGTGGCGAAAGCATAGAGGAGTTCTTCTCCAAATTCAAGGCACTTGAAGGAATTTCAATGCAATCAGGAAAGAAAAGTTTAATAACTTTAAGTCTAGACATCTGCTCCAAGGGGAGACTTCCAAACCTCAAAGATTCAAAAGCAAGTGAGAAGAAGAAATCAAAATTACAAAAGGGAATCTAAGATCAAAGCTAGGAAGAAACAAGTACAAAGGACAAAGTCGTTAGCAAAGAAAGATATTCCAAGGTAAGTACATGGAAAAAGAACAAAGTGACCAAGGAGATCATCCGGGAGAATGACATGCAGCTTGAAAATCTAAAACACAGAGCTTAGGAAATCTTCTCCACCATCACTCGACCGGTCCTAAGGCATAATTTGTCTATGGTGGCGAACATCTTGTCTATCCGAGATGCCTTCCTGTAACAGGAATTGGAATGGGAGAATACTTTTGCCGGATGTGCTGAGGAGTTGGACGAGCTGGAATTCAAAATAAACATGTTGACTCAAGTCACGATGGAAGAGGTCATCCCGATCGTGTCCAGGTTCATTGAACGCACTATCGCCCGAGAGGATAGGGATGCAATTCCTTGAAAATAGCTCTAGGCGTCACTTGTCTTTCATGCAATTAATGACGATGTTGTTTTAGGAAACCCTAATTTGGGTTGATATGTCTTGATCTCGGCCGTTAATTTGTTTTAATCTCAGCCTTTCATTTGCTTTCAGAAACTCTATATAAACTCTTGCTCTCTCATTATCATAGTGTGAAGAAAGTGTATGGAATTGTTGCGTATAGCTACTTTCGATAATAAAAGCTCTTATGCATGATTTGCTTTGAATCCTTCTTATTGTCAAGTGGTAGCAAGGTTACATATCTTCTTCAACAATAGATTAGAATTAGAATAGAATTTGATTTGAATGCAAGATTTGATAAGTATTGATTTATGGTGAAACTTTGCTCATACTTTCTTTGAATAGATGATTTTTATTCAATGCGTAAAGTTAGCTTGAGCTTATAATTGTGGATGCTTAACTTCTGTCTGGATGAGTATTGTTCGATTTGATGGTAATTGCTCATGAGGTGAAAATCATAAGCACACCCCTTGAAGATTGCACCCACTTTGTGTAGTTGTCCTAGTGAGGCGAAGCAAAGCGTGGTTATTAGTTTCACCTAATCTCTACCGTCTCTTGAATTCTTAGGAGTAGATTAGAACTTCTAAACCCTTATCCTTTTGCACTTTTTTGAAATCCCAAACAAAAAATCTGAAAACGAAAGAGTATTTAATGTCAAATCCGTCTAAGTCCTAACTTGTGAAGAAATTTTTTAGCGTAAGTCCCTTTGTGTATTACCAGCATATCACAATGCCCATTGAGCTTATCCACATGCCAAGACCTGACAAAAGAAACCTTGGAGTCGCTGTATGATCTTCTCGCAATCTTAGCATATGCGGTGATTTTTGTTCAAGAGAGGATAGAGTGTCTTTGGACATTTTATTCTGTGTGTTTGGTGGATGATAAAACGTACACCAACACTAGGGAACATAGAATAAAACCTCTAACATAAAAAAGAAACTCCATTAAAGATTAATTGAGCCGTTCAATATTACAATGCCATAAGTAAAAAATTTGGGCGGATTATATAGCTTTATCCACAATGGGGCATTGGACATCTTTTGAGTGATGGGGTGAAAGTTTGGAGCTTGTTCTTCAACAAAGAAGTCCGCTCCATCCATCATAAGTGGGGCTAGCTTAAGAATTACTTTATTCTTTTCCCTAGAAGGGCATTCAACCAAAAAGAAGCCTTTAGGTAATGATTTTATTTTGATATCATTTCCCCATTGATTTCTGCACCAGTTTTGGATCTTTCTTTTTGAAGGCCAATCTGTAGCCCATTTGATAAAAAGGTACAATCACTTAAATGGGCTACAAAATTTACTAGATTAATCAAATTAAGGGCAAAGGAGATGTACCCACACTACTCTCAACACTAAGTGAGAGATTTTGGTCTGCAAAACAACAGATTTTCAAGCTCCTTTATGGTGTGTCATAGTCACATGTTTTTAGTGTTGAGTTTGCATGATTTGAAAGTCATTTAAAAGCCATTTCAATTGGTAAAATAGCATGGTTTTCAAGATAAAATCAGGCAAAAAATACTAGGATTTCAAGCTCCATTTTTACATCTCAAGGTGGGGTTTGAACCCGAAGATAGTGATTTTCTATCACTGAAAACAACGGTTTTTAGTTGTTGCTCCATTTGTACCTCTCAAGGTGTTGTTTGAATCCCAAGATAGTGATTTCTATTGCTGAAAACAGGAGTTTTTAGTTGTTTTTGAAATCATAAAATTGCAGGTTTGCAACATATAATGGGAAAGGTTTCAGTCCTATTGAGGGAGCCTTCTTTCCAATCTCAATACAAAATCAAGAACTTGTTTCTTGCTTGTGTCAACCACTACAATTTTGAGACAAGGGAGATAGGCTCATTGATTGCACAAGTATTTTGCAAGTTCAGGGGTAGCACCATGTTTTCTATGTTTTTGTAATTTTGTAGTTGGAACTTGCAGCCTTTGGGCATTTTGTTGTAAAAGTTATGTATTAAGGATCTATAATGTATGTGATGAATGCCTTATCAATGAAATTATTCGAATCTTTGAAATTTACTATATTTTAAAAATTTCCCTATTTTTAATAGCCGTCCCCTACCATCCCCTAAAATGCCCTCCAAAAAACCTGTCCCCAAAACATGTCCCCTCATCCCTTGCCATCCTTGTCTTGGAAATTTGCTTGTGAAACTCTGAACATGTGATATAAGTGATTGTCGAGCTCAAGGAATGTTCCTAGACAGCTTAAAATTTGTTCTCAACCCTTCAAAGCAAAAGTGCAGCTTAAGTCCTCCAAGTCTTTAAGTTCTTCTTATAGAATGCACAAGGTGTCTTGTGAGAAGCATGATACTAAATATCTCCTTTTTTATTTGTTTTAGAGTTAGGTTGTGGCTTTCTAATGCTTTTTTTGTTTTTGGGGGCTGTACCTATAAATTTTTGTTTTGTAAGGGAAATAACAAGAAACGTGAACCATTTCATGGGTCAAGAAATATTTTTGTAAAGATCTGGAAAATATGTGTGAAATAATTTTCAAACAATAGGGCCTGGTTGTGTAGTGGAGAAGCAAGAGCCTTCTCTGGATGTGGCTCTTTTGTTTAAATAACTCTTTTCTGGCATAATTAAGGTCCAAGGCCGGCAAGCTCTGTTTCTGCTAACTATATATTTAAATACTTTGTAACATTACACCATTGTTTCATATCATCCTTATACCTCGCACTTTGGTTGAAATAGTCCAGAACATTTATAAAGAGTTTCATCTCTACATCAAAGTGCGCAATAGGAATCTATGCTGTTATTGACACATTGTATGCTCCATTTCATCAAGATTTTTTTGTCAAATTGGTATAAAAGATATTGAAGAATGAGATCTTTCTGTAGCCTGTTATGACTGGGCTTATGTTTGTTATCTTATATTTGGCTTTTATTCACATTACACCAGGTTTAAAGTTTTTCCAGAGTTGGAGACGGGAAATACTGTCAGGCAGCCAATGTCATGTCCTTCACAGGTTTGAATTTCAAGAGCTTTTTCTGTACCCAGTGTATCTTCCTTTTACCTTGCTTTTGCAACTCTTTCTATATAAATGTAATGTCTCATGCTTTGTGAATTGTTTTTCTGAATTAATCTGGAAAGGAGATTTCTCCTTCCCAGAAAAGTAATAGGCAATGGGAGAACATGAAAAATGTGATTCCTTAGGCTTTTAAATACAAGGGAATGGCTATAAAGAGAGGTAAAAGTGATTATGTTATGTGTTATTGGTTCATATCTTGATATCCATTTTAACTTGATTTGTTTTCAGGATTTAACCATTCCATTTGGGCTGGATTTAATCAAAAGAGATGAAAATGATAGCCTTAATATAATCTAGGGTCGAATAAATTGTCAACCAAAACCAATGAAATTTGTTTGCAAAAATGAAAGAATTGCAAGAGATGCATTTTCCTATCTGGAATTTATTCAAATGGCGAACTTGTTAAAATATAAAAATATAGAAGTAAATAACATAATATCTTTTTGGTTTAATCCAAAACTTAGAGATGCAAATTCAGCCATTGTGTTGTGCCCAATCAAATTTTTTTGCGTCATTAAGGCATTTTGTAAAAAGTGGTCAAAGTCTTGTAAAATTGTCATCAAAAGTTGAAATTTCTAAAAAATAGAAAGTTTTTAAAAATAGACTTGATTTGGGGTTTTTTGGGTTTGTTGTCAATGGATGTTGGCAAAACTTTCTAAAAATAGAATCTATGCTTTTAGGGTTGTAACTGATTTTGATTGGTCGAAAATACTTCCCAATCAGGCTGGTCCAATCAGAATCGTCAAAAGATCAGTATTTCTTTGTGGGTCAATTTTGCTTTTTCAAAAAGCTAAGCATGAGCTCTGAAGTCATGAATGGAGGAAGGTCAACTGCCAGGTGTCAGATTCAAAGTCTCAAATGCTAAATAGAATGGCGAACGGTGAACGATGCACGCTGAATGGAGAAAGCAAGAAAATGTTCAAATTTGTAGAAAAATGGCTAACTCTGGCAAGTCCAGGTGCCCAAATCAAGGAGAGGCTGTAATGACCCTGCTCAAATCTGATTGAAAACTTTTGATTTTTGGCCTTGGTAATTTTGTCAAACACGATGCATACAAGGGTCATATGACTGATATAACATTTCAGTTTGCTTCAATGGTACTTTCCTTCACTTAACATCAATAAGAATGCTTGCAAATGATTCTAATTTGTCTAAACAATGTCCTAACATGAATGTGCAACTTATTTTGGCAATCTTCAATGCATATACATGATCTAAACATGAGAATTGATCACCTACAGCCAACTGGTATTTTAACAAACAGTTGGTATGCAAACTAACAAACTAAATACAAATGATATTGAATTGCTCAAATGACACCAACAACTTATATCCTTAATTGCAATGAAATTTCTAATACACTGCTCATGAAATATGGCCAAGACTCTCGGCAATTACATTGGTTACAAAATATGATGATGCTGGTAAAAAATTATGCACCTACAGCTGCAAATGGAAAACTACACTATATGCAATAAAATTATGAACTACTAATAGTGGAACCTGATTGAATGTTGAAGCCCTTGATGATAGATGAAGTAGCAATCAAATTCCAAGCAAAATGAACTCCTCTTAGGCCCAATCAATGCTTTCACCTAGCCGCCCCTGTTCTTGCCTGGCAATACTTTAGATAAATAAATGCAGCAATTAAACTCCACCTCTTGGCACTTGAAATGATTGGTAGGACCAAAGGATTAGAATGCATCAATGCCCAAAACCATAGGAGTCTTCGATGATGAGATATGAACAAATTTTTTTTGTCAATGGTGCCCTTGCTGTAGTATATCAGACCATTGCAACTTTGAAATCAGACCCTTAGCACAATGCAAAACTCCTCAAAAATCTAAGAAACATCATCTCCATTCACCATAGAATGTAATGCTGCAACCTTTATGGAGGATTGATACCAAATGAAGGAGATATATGCAAAATCATGGCACTAATATGCAGACTAAGATGACTGTAATAATATATCAGAATTCTGGAAATGACTGAATGAATGCAAATCGACCTCCTCAATGCAAATTCGTTGAAGACTATGAACTCCAAAATGTCTCCAAAACAAACACCAATTGATATCATACAAAACTTGGCCAAAGACCACAAAGTTTTGACCAATAAAGCACAAATGAAAGTCTGAAGTAACTTTCTCCCAACTGCAATAATTCAAGTGATATTTCACACCCTCAAAATTGCTATCAATAAGAAGTTTTCGTTTCCTATGATAAAGAACAAACTGCAGAAACCCTAGGCTCCACAAGATGAAATGACCAACATCAACAACAACATCAAATCTGGATGATAGACAATGAGCTCCTCATGTCTTTATTCTTTTTCCTCAATAGGTCGGCCTCCTTCTAGAACTTTCCCAACTCACCTTTTAGAAGGAATATTATAATAATATTTTATTTTATTATTTTATTATTGCACTTTATAATAATACAAAATATTAATCAACTCCTAAAGTTCAATATAACATTATAATATAAAATAAAGGTTTCCATAAATAGAAATATCCATGATGATACTAGGAAAACCTTCATGAAATCATGAAATGAGCCAACCAATCAACTGGGTATCTGCCAAACGACCCTCTTATCAAGCCCCATTAGCCTACGAGGATCAGGAATAGGATAATTCCTCTAAACTCCATCACTCATGAAAAAGGGGACATTACAGGGGCTCTTGGGATTTCATCCCTTAGGCAAATTTCGCCTTTTCATGAAAAACAGTGAATTCCAAGGATATAGTTGGCAAGATGGTGAACGGAGAAGGAAAAGGAAGTTAAAATATGAAAATCACCAAAAAATTGACTAAGTCTGGCAAGTCTGGAAGCCCTAGTCAAGGAGGGGCGCCCAACTCCTCATGCCTTAGAATATTTTTCGCGTCGTTTGAAAATTCGTCAAACGCCTTTGTCTGCCTGGTTCCGAATCTTAGAAAATTAGTCAGATGCATTGTTAGAGGTTGGCAAAAGGTATCATTCATCTTAGATTTGATTAGGCTTGCCAAATTGAATGCCTTTTAGTCTCTGTTATTCATCAATTGGTGAAAAATGATGCTTGAACAAGGGGGTACCGGCTTCTGGTGGAAACATGCAAAGCAGAGAAGTTTAAGAGTTGAAATCTCAAAAATATGGTTAAGTCTGGAAAACCCAGGCGCCCTTGTCCAAGAGGGGCGCTTGGCTTTTCATGCATTAGAAAATTTTTGGCCTTGGCATGCCTTCTTCCAATTCAGCCTCTGTTGTAGGTGTTGCATGTAGGATTGAAGGGGAGCCCATGTGCTTCAGTTTTATGTAAACATTTTGCATATTTGAATATGAATTAAGTTTTAGATTTCTCTTCCATTTTTTGCTCATTATATGTATTTGCAGCCTTCTTGTAATGTGTGTTGTGAGGTTTTTGTAATCAGATTTGAAAGGGAGAGTCTCCCATTTCATCAAGCCTACTTTTGCCTACAACTTTGTTATTCAGTGTGTTCTCTTAATCAAAGTATTCCGTGCGCTAAGATTGCGAGAAAGTTCGCACGTTCAACTCCAAGGTTCCGAATACTTAGAATACCCTCAGTTGGTTGATGTGAATTGCTGTGTTCTTACGAGGGGACTTACACAATTGTTCAAGATTCTTGCAGCTAACAATAAATGGATGATGTGAAGGGGATTTTGTGCGTATGATTTGGCAATGAGTTCGTTTTCCTAAAGCTAACCAGAAATATGCTAAAAGTAAATGAGTGAAAGGGCCTAAGAGACTTATATTCTATTCTAAATGCAGGATATGTGGAGCTTGATTTCAGTAGACTTCAACCGAATTTCACCTAGCCTCACGTCGGACAGCTTCAGTAAAATGGGTGCAATCTTCAAAGGGATAGCAAAAGATGTTCAGATTACAATTTAGCATACATACACCATCAAAATGACGCATATAAGTATACAAATCACAATCGAAGTTAAACTCAAGATGATATCCAGTGGACCAGGCAAGGCGAACTTATCATCAACAAGCTGCTAGTGGTCTGGAATGAAATGAAGCTACCTCAATAAAACGCCACATATCAACGTAAACTACTTGCATGAAATGAAAATTATGCTACTTGGATCCGAAAGGAAGAAAAGACCTTGCTAGCTATCCATGACAAAGACGAATTCCATCATCAATGAAAAGATCTATTATCATGAAAGTGTTACACAACAATCTCCACAAAAGTTTTCAAAGGGAAAATTTTCTTTCTTCTCCACACTAAGCTATCAAACAAAAATGCTAACTCTGCTCTACTCTCTAGTCTCCAATCTCTAACTCAATTCAGATTCTAATCTAATGAATTACAAATGAGGGGGACTCCCCCTTTTATAGATAGCCCAGTCCAAAAGACGGCTAGGGTTACAATCAATAGAATGGCTAAGATTAAGCCACCTCAGCCCTAACCCTAAAAACTGCCAGAATGGGGAGTGGTGTAATAAATGAGCAAAGATTCCCACTCACTCCCAAAATAGTAAAGGCAATTAATGCACCCTGTCAGTCTTCACAGAAGATCATCATCGAGGAAGTGCATTCCCATTCTCACATTCTCTTTGTTTTGCCAAACTCAGCGAATCACTTAGAGTACAGCATCAACTTCACCTTGCTTGGGAAATGGGTGGGAATGCCAATCATTTTGAGAACTCTAACACCGTGGTAGATATTTCATGCTTAATGCAAGATTTTCTCAAGCAACCAAAGGAATCCGTGCTCACGGATCAAGGTGGAAAGTGATGCTAAAATGTTGAAAATCATCACATCTGAAGGTCTTCACCTCTGTAAAGAAAGGCACCAGCCTACCCCTCAAATTATCAATATTCACCTCATCTGGATTCAACCGCCTAGCAAATATGGCCTCGAAAGTATTTTGAACTCCATCAATGATATTGGCCATAGCCTTAAAATTATCTTGTTTGAATGCATTATTGCGTGTTCGGAAAAGGAAACCCGTCAGTGATTCTTTGAAGAATACCATCTAGAAAAATCATACTTTTCATTCTCCTGAATGACCCCTCCATCAATCACCAACCGCAAAGGAACATGCCTCAGTGCCTCAAGATGCTAAATTACTTTTCTCTGATAA
>VDFB02137894.1:0-10889 GCA_007258455.2 Sequoia sempervirens
ATACCCCCTACCCTTTATCTCTCTCCCACTCCCCCCTCTCTCTCTCAAGTATCTCCCTCCTACCCCCACTCTCCCTTTCTCTCCCACTCCCTCCATATCTCTCTCTCAAGTCAATGATATGGGCCTTTCGTAAAATTTTCTAGCCATACTTGCCATTCTCTCTAGCTGAAAAAATCCATGCAGGCCCATTAAAAAAAACTTAAGAATAGTTAAAGAATACCCATAAGCACAAAGCTAACGAATCTTCAACTTCATTGCTCAGGTGATTTAAAGCATCAGAATAAAATAACCTTCTGGGTCTCTAAATCTTATATAGTATATGATATGAAGCAATTTTATCATTGTGGGAAAATCAGTGCACTAAAAAGATTTCTAGAAAAAATAAAATCTAGGAGGTTCATAGGGTTGTAAATACATTAAAATCAGAATAGGAACAACTAAGAAAGGAGTGACTCATAATCCTTTTAACCACAGTTTACATTTTGAGAATACAAAAAATTGGAATATGCAAATCATTAAATTAGTTAGGCTGTGCAAACTGACCTCATCTTTCAACCAAATATTCTCAATATGCAGTTGTTGCTCTTGAAGACAAACTTCTGCAATAACAACAGGTGCTCTGCAGTTGGTGGATATGGGATTTCTCATGGCTTCTTTAATTGCCATGTTCTCCAAGCGAAGCTTCTCGTTATCCTGCCTGAGGAGAGTGTTTTCATGACACTCGTGTTGAGCCTGAAAATCCAAGATTTGAAAAACCATGATTAGAAAAAAATAATATATAGTTTTTAACTATATACTTTTAATATTATAATAATAATATATATAGTTTTTAATTATATACTTTTAATATTATAATAATAGCTATATATATTATAATAATAATATAATTATTAAAATATATTGCGATAATAAGTATATTATTTATTATAATTTAAAAAGAATATAATTTATAATTATATTAATATTAAATATTAATTTTTAATAGAGGGGGTTCAACCGAACATTTTTAGAATGTTCGACCGAACCCCATTCAAATCTATTTTTTTATTGTATGTCAAATGGGTTCGGTCGAACCCTTATTCGACCAAACATTAAATTTTTGTTTGACCGAACCCACTTATTTTCACCCACATCCTCTCAGGCACCAAAATTGCTCAAAATTTTGCACTTCAAAGTTCGATTTGAGAATGAAAATGGAGATCTCATAAACCCAACTGGTATCAGGTTTCCCTCAAAACGAGCTATCCAACAAATATAATTTTAATATGTTTTGATTATATTATCTATTTGTTTTTTAAGTTTTATTAAATATAGGTTTTTCACCGAAAACAAAACTCTTTGTTCTGCACATGTGGAAAAATAGAATATTGTCAAAAAAAATAAATTAAAAATATAAGTGCACCAGATATTGGAGTCCTTGATCCAACAAAAAAGAAGAAGAGAATTTCGATACATACAGTAAAAGTTATAAGTTATATGGTCGTGCTATGTCTGAATTGTAATTGATTTGACTTTGAAACTTGATTAAAGAAAAAATATTCAATAAAAAACTATCTAACCAAGTGGAAGCACTAGATATTGGAGTTACAAATCTAAATTCGAAAGAATTAGAATTTTATCTTTCAAGGAAAAAAAGTTATACGTTATACGGTGTGCGTCACTTTTTAAAATGCTATTTTTTGAAAAAAACCAATTTTCGTGGGAGATGGAAAAAGAAGTGCAATCTGATTCCAAAATTTTTGAAAAAAATATTTTTAGAATCTATAGACAAAATGTGACAAGACTCTAGTTTGCATCATCTTCAAATTCCTCACGGTTTAACCGCTATAGGTGCTCGAATGTGAAGATTTAGTTTAAAAAAAAAAAAATAGTGTCCACTTTGGCCAAAAATTATAAACCACTATTGTGGGATCACCCTAAATCACTGAGGGAGACTAGGAAAACCTAGCACATATCCCACATAGAGAGCACAAAAGTGCAAATTTCACGCACAAACCTGCAACCAATCAAAAGATGACCAGGATTCTTTGCCTCTTCTTCACATAAAAAGCAACGGTTAGGAAACATAAAGCCTCTTCGCACAAGGTTATCAGTGGTCAACACCTTACCTTGGCAGAAAAGCCAAAAGAAAATGTTAATTTTAGGAATCAGCTTAGGATTCCAGAGGGAAGCCCAGAAGGGAGTCGAACCAATGAAAGAGACTTGAAAGGCAAAAGCCAAAGAAATAAAAAATTTACCATTAGAATAGACAAGTGATATTAATATCAAATATCTACAATTATATATATATTTTTATTTATGTGGTGGTTTAATTAGTTGAATGAGAAAAAGACATGTTGTGGTCACTTTTTCCACTATGGATATTGAGTACATGGTAACTACTCATGCATGTAAGGAAGCTACCTAGATTAAGATATTGTGCTCAAATGTGGGGCTATATGAGGGAGTTATTAGAGTTCTTTTTGACACTTAGAATGCCATATGTTTGGAAAAGAACATGGCCTTTCATGCTAAGATTGAGTACATATATGTCTAGTAGCATTTTGTTCATGACATGAGGATGGTCCAAGGGTGATGCTAAAGAATATTGATAATTTGTGAGTGTTGCAAATACATTAAAGAAGTTCGTGAGCATAATAAAGTTTAGGTGGTGTAGTGAGCCTATACGCCTCTCAAACCCTACTAGTTAGTTGATAGTGTTGGTGTTCCCTTTTTCCATTGCAAGGTATAGGAAAGTGGATAATATTGGGATAGATTTGCCATACACCTTACAATTTTAGCCAAAATTTCACTTTTTGACACCTATACCAACTAAATTGTTAAGAAATTGAAGATGATATGAACTAGTGGTTTTTAAGATTTCATGTGTAGATTCTAAATATGTTTTTTTAATTTTAATAAATAATTTATAAACTTTTTATGTAACTTTTAATAACTTATTTTTTATAGTTAAAAGTATTTTTTAAAATTGATTTTTATACCATACAACATAACTTTTTTTATAGAAAGGATAAAATTATAAATTTTTAAACATAGATTTGTAACACCAATATCTTGTGCACAAATATTTTTTCATAATTTTTTATTTCATGTTTTTTAATTAATTTTTTAATTGAGATTAATTATAAATTAGACATAGGTTTATACCATACAACATGAAATTTCTTGTATATATCCAAAAAAAAAAATCTTTTTTGTTGAAACAAGGACATCAATAAGTTTTGCATATATACTTCTAGAAAAACAAAAATCTTTATTTCTTATTTTTATGCATGTGTGGAATAGATACCTTGATGTTTGATGAAAAACCTATGTTTATTAGAAAATAAAAAATAAATATAATAGTCAAATGAAATATTTTAAAATCATACTCTTTGGAAAGCTTATATACTAAGGGATACATACTTATGATATATAATTTCTAAATGAATTTATTTGATGGACCCCAAAAGGTGAAGCAAAATTGATTTTTTTCAATATTTTGATAGGTGTAGAGGAGACTCCATTGAAGGTTTGATTTAAAACCAATGGGTTCTTTTTGGGGTGTTTGATCTAACACTTTTAATTAAAACTCTTTAGATGGAACCCCTAAAGGCTTAAACCATTGGTTTTTTATAAAAAATACACAATTTCAAATAAAAATCAAGATGTCCCATAAGTCAAACACACTATTTTGGCATCACCTAATTCAAATGTTTGAAATTATTATTTTTTATTATTTGTGATCCCACATAGAAAAGAGTGCCCCACTTATGATTGGTCATTTTGTAATGTTTGACAATCTACTTAAGGTGCCTCTAGACATCACCTTGATAAATCCATATATTTAGTAGATGAAGGAAAATAGATTGTCAAGTGAATTTTTTGTTAGATTAGTTTAGTATATGACTTAGATCTATTTTGTGGGTTGGATTAAGCTCACAATAATTGAGATCAGACTCACAAGGTACATGATTGCTCGACAATACACATTCTGAAGAGCATATCAAATAAATGCATCATATTTCTTAATGACGGAAAGCAAATTTTGTGACATTAAGAACTCATCTCTCTCATTCATTCTAGAGCTAAGCACATGTATCTACTTATTTATTTTATGTACTTTTATTTGAATTATTTATCCTTACTCATATATAAATTAATTACATTTCTATACACACATTAAGTGAATCCCTTACAAGAACATAACTAGATCAAAACATCCTCAATTACATGACATTTTTTTCGTTTGTTAACACTTGCATAACTAGGTGCACCCCTAAAATAAAGGTGCACTATTCTTATTTCCCTCGCCTAACTCTTTTAAATTCTCTTCAACTATAGCTATTGCTTAATAAAGTGAAGTAATTGTATTGATGGATAATCTTTAGCTAAATTCAATAAAAAAAAATAACAATATTTTTTTATTTAAAAAACATGAAAATATGTGATCCACGATTAAAATAATGATAAAATAAACATAAATACATCCAAAGTGGAGAGCATGTGACCACTCCCCAAACATAGATACACTTTTACCAAAAAACTAAACATAAATACATACAAAGTGGAAAGCATGTGACCACTCCCCAAACCAGAATACACTTTAACCAAAAAAATAAACATAAATACATCCAAAGTGGAAAGCATGTGACCGCTGCCCAAGCATGGACACACTTTACTAAAATAATTATTAATTTAAATTTAACAAATTAAAAATTATTATTATTTTGGTTTAAGGTACATGTTTTGACTTGCAGTCTTTTGTTGTAATCCATTCGTCAATTTCAGTCAATATAAAAAGACTTTTACACACAAAATCCAATGCAACAATAAAACACGCTCCCAAAAAGAAATCATATTTAAACCTTCCACACGGAAACAGAAGAATCTCACATCTGAGCTTATTATAATCATTTCATGGCGTTTGCACAGTTTTTCCTATGAAATTTACGAATCCCCATGTCGGTGACTCGTAATTGCTGACTTATCTTTGACAGTTCGCATTTCAAAACTAGTAAAATATATTCTCTTTACAGAACGGATGGCGCAGAGACAAACACTGGACAATATATCATTAAATTAACTTTAAAATCCATGCCAGCAATCTTATTCTATTTTGAGGATTTGGATTGTGTGATAGATAAGATTGTTTTTTGGATTCATCTTTATTGGTTTTCAATTATATTTTGAACGCTTTTTTTTTTCTGATAATGCATCACTTTTTCTTTTTTCTTTTGATAATGGATCTTCTTTTTTCTGATGATAGATCATTGAATGTGTGGGCACTCTCAATTATTTAATGGTAGATGATGATAGATCACTGAATCTTTTTTCTGATGATAGATCATTGAATGTGTGAGACACTCTCGATTTTTTGATAATAAATCACTTCTTTTTTTTTCCTAATTTCAATGATTGAATGTGATTCCAACATTGAAAATGACCCGTTGATAATTGAATATGATTCCAAACGTTAAAAACGACTCGTAGATAATTGAATATGACTCTAAACGTTGAAAACGACTCAAATCTGATCTACCTAAACTATAGAAAACTCATAAGATGCTTTGGATTCCACTCTGTATAGTCTGAAGAGGAAGATGGGCCTACCATTAACGTCGTATGCTGATCATTCGCACTTCACTCAATTGCTCCGTATGTTTTTCCAGGTGTAAATGATTCGAATTTGACGTTGATTTGATACTTTCAGTTGGAAGGCTTTGCAAGCCTTATTAAGTGACGCCTGCGTCCCTTAATCGCATTCTCCTCGTTATGGAACTTGTGCAGAGAAATACCGTCTTAATCAACCGACAGAAACGATAGAGACTAAGTTTTGCACGTATACAAAATAGAGCTTTCAAGCTTTTAATAATCAATCATCTACCTACCAGAAGTAGTCTAAATCAGTTACATGAACCGTGGAAAAGATTGTTCGATTCATCCATAAGATTTTTATCACTTTTAACTTGCAAACGTGTGTGCGTGAGTGTCCTCTAACATACAGTAGTGTCCTTCGTAAATTGTAGAACTGTAACTTGCAACCGTTATTTGAAGGGAAAAGAGGGCCTGGCTTAAACGTCACACACTAAGCTTTGACTGCTTAGCGTGGACGTGCCGTGGGCCCCACTCTTAACCAGTTATACTTTTACCTTTCCCGTTACTGATCGCCGTTTCCGTTTCCCCTGTTCACCGTTAGCATTCAAAATTTTCCCGCGCAGCACATTCAAAACCAGGTTTCCCACGCGCTTGGTTTTCATTTGTCACTCGCGGTCTGTGCAAAAATAGCAGCTTTGGAACAAAGTATGGACGTCCATTAAAGAATTAGGGATTATTCAATATGCTCTGGTAGACATGTATGCAAACTATGGAAACATGGACAAGGCACGTCAACTGTTTGACAGGATACCACAAAGAAATCTGGTCTCGTGGAATGCTATGCTTGCAGGATATGGACAGAATGCGTTTGATAAAAAGGATTTACAGACTTCTAATCAATTTTAATCGGCAGATGTAAATCAGAACTCCGCAATCTTTGCCAACATCCTCCCTCCCTGTGCCAAAAGAGCTTTGGAACGGGATATGGACATCCATCACAGCATAAAGAAAACCATTTTTCTGTCAGATGGTGTAGCTGCAACCGCCCTGGTAGACATGTACGCAAAATGTGGAAGCATAAACAAGGCACGTGAACTCTTTGACCAAATGCCTTAAGAAAATGTGATCTCATGGAATGCCATGATTGCAGGAAATGCACAAAAGGGATTTGTTGAAATGGCTTCAGAAACTTTCAAGCAAATGCAATTGGCATGTGTACAGCCAGACTCCGCAACCTTTGCCAGCATCCTCCTTGCCTGTGCCAAAATGAGAGCTTTGGAACATGGTATGGACATCCATCAAAGCATAAAGGATTGAGCAATTTTGTAAGCTAAACCTGTGGTGGATGTGTGGATGTGTTTTCTTGCTGCCTGCAGATCACATATGAATACAGGCTTAGGATTATTTACAACAATGCTATTTTTTATTTGGATCTTAAAAAAATTGACTTGTGTTTTTTCAAGCATCTATGCAGTAGCGGACGGGTGGTGTGAGCGAATGGTAAGGAGATTGATGAAGGATAAGGAATTAACAAGCTCTCTAGATGTATTGAATGCCATGTGCTTATTTTGTAGGAGATAGATGACATACACAGACATAGTAAATCTATGCAAAGTTGGAGAAATTGGCTTGGGAGATGAAGGCAATTGGGTAGTTTCTAGAAGTAAGACACTTAGTGGTGTGGAAAAGGAGTGAAAAAAATTATTTCTCTACCACCATAGTGAAAAGATGTCAATTTCTTTTGGTTTTCTAGACATGCCTGTTGCAACAATTATTAATCTTGTTAAGAACCTTTGAGTATGTGTTAATTGTCACAATGAAATGAAATTTATCTCCAAGATTTTTGCAATTCTTATTTTTAACGATTAGTTTAGTTGATTTCATGAAGAGGAAATGAATTCACTTGCATAGACATTTTGCCATAAATCAATCAAAGGCCTTGTAATTCATGAGAATTAATTTCATTAATGAAGTTATGTTACAAATATTTACTTATGATAAACCTTAATATATGGGTTCCTAAGTTGGTTTGATTATCCTAGAATGCTTATGAACATTCTCTAATAAAGTTTCCACTTATTTATGTCTTGCAACACCATTTCTAGTTTAAGATAAAACTAGAGAACTCCTTTATTGATGTTTGTCCTTTTGAGCCTATTGTGCTTCTAATTCTTTTTTAGCTTGATTTTGTTGCCTATAGAGTCCTTCATTGATATTTGATCAAAGACTTATATTTTTTCCTATAGAACTTTTATGTGATATCTTTGTCTTGCCCCTTTCTAGGTGATGTTGGGGCCTATATTAGTAAGTGCAAATTTATCCAAGTTGAGTGCTTCCTTTCTTAGGGCAATATTTTGGCCACCATCTATAACCAATCTAAGAATTCATTCAATAGACCCCCTTATTAAAAATGTTCTTGTTGTAGTGTTTTGTCTTTCAATATACTCGTCGCATGCCTAAATAGCTCAAACTATAGAAATTTCTAGGTGTTAGGGGTGATTATGTCTGTTTGTAGCTTTTATTAGGTTTGTTGGTTTTCTCTTGCTAATATTTTTTCCCTCCATTCCTTGAAACCTAGCATTTCCAATTCCTTTTGAGATCTTTGGCTACTTCTCATTACCTACGTACTTTATCATGGCTTTACCCACCCTTCCACTCCCTACTTTGTCTTTGCCTTTGGCCTTAGGATTTTAGGTCTCCATATAATAATGTACTTCTTAAGCTATAAGACTAATCAATGAACCTCAATTATTATCCACTTACAATTTTCCATGTTTCCTCTTCTTTTGCATTGAGTATTCACCATCCTTAATTCCTAATATGAAGATTCATTTTTCCTTAAGACTCAAAATCTTGGGCTTTTAGTATTTCCCTACTCATTCCCTCAACCTACTTCCCATCTCCCTTCCTCCTTGTGGAACCCATACTTGTAGGATTACTCAGACCATCATATCCAAAAGGTAAAATGTATGTGGAAAAACTAATCTCTAAACCTTGAAAGGCTTCCACCGTATTTCCCTCATTCTTTTTCCTTCTAGCATTTGGCACACCACATTAATGATCCTTAACC
Source organism: Sequoia sempervirens (assembly GCA_007258455.2). Taxonomy (NCBI): domain Eukaryota; kingdom Viridiplantae; phylum Streptophyta; class Pinopsida; order Cupressales; family Cupressaceae; genus Sequoia; species Sequoia sempervirens. The sequence continues at coordinate 8,648 of VDFB02137894.1, forward strand.
CATTTCTCTTGAGTCATAGAGTTTTGGACTTCAATATTTTCCTTGACCAAAAAGTACATCTAGCACTCTATATGCCTAATCCTTGATCCCTTTCCTTTATCCTTTTATCCATATTATTTAGTGGTATCATATTTTCCCTCACCTTGATCCAACTTCTTCCATCAATATTGAATATCCATTTCCTTGACCCTCACTCTTCCTTGCATATTTTACTTTCAAACTCCTAACATTCTTTATACAACCTTCCCTAAAAGTAAGTTAGCTTGTGGTATTTACCTAAACCCTAGTTCCCAAAATTTCTCAATGCAACCTAGACTTCTTTAGATTTTACCAAACAATTAAAACCCACCACAAGATAATCCCTTAATGACCAAGCCAATTCCATATGTGGATATGAATATTTTCCTGTGTCACCTGGTCACTTTCTTGGACTAATCACAACATGACACACGTATTACATGCATTTAACCACCCAAAGCAAGTGGGAAGGTGCATTTGATGTGATTAAATTTTACATCATCCTTATCCAAGCAATGATTTATTTGTGAATTCCATTCTAAAAATTAAAAGAGTAATTGATCAAAAGGCCTATGTATCTTTAAGTAACCTATATGTCTATCCAAGCAACCTCTACCCATATCCAAGCAATGTCTATTCCTTTTCACACCCCCCACATTATAAATAGCTTTAGGGTTAGCCTTAGATAGATAGGAAATCTACCCTCAATTCTTAGAGATTATCTTGCAAGGACCACCTTCACTAATGATCTATATATCTACCAATAAAATTTCCCAAATTTCCTTAGTCCTATACAATGATCTAGCCCTTGAAAAAGGATTTTAGACTAAGGCATGATGTCCCTATAAATGACATTCTAAAAATTCTAAAGGGTAGTTGGATCTATTCCTATTAAATTTGAAAATAAAAAGAGCAGCCTAATGGAGACTAGTGATGAAAATCCATAAGTGCACTAGAAGGTAAGTCCTCTAAAATTAACCTAGTAGAATATAAATTAAGATAGAGATCATTATAGGTATTAAAAAGAAAGTTGTGGTAATATTGTGTGTCTTGTAATAAATTAAGTTATTAAAAATAAAGGAGTTAAGGATGGATAAATTAAATCAATTAAATATTTATGAAAATTTTGATAATAAGAAAGTAAAAGAATGTATTGGTGAGATCAAGATACATTTTGAAGAGAATTTAATTATCATGATAGAAAAGAAGAAGGAATAACATTGAAACCATCCCAAGATTGAGACGAAAGATAATGGACAAGAGAAGCATCAAGAGAGTGTATCAAGAGGGATACACTTGAAATAGAGTGGTTTATAACCTAAATTAGATCTATATAGAAAAATCTAACTAAAACCATAAGGAAATTAAAAGAATATAATACAACAATGAGCTTAGAGAAGTTTAACCCTATTTGTAGGGATACTATAGATGTGGTTGCTATTGAGTAGAAGAGAAAATAAATAATGGATGAAATAAAGAAGTTGTTAATTGGTGGAGAAGAGGAGAGAATATTTAGCAATAGAGTAAAAGAAGTCACAAAAAATAGTTTTACAAGGAAACTTTGGAGATTCAATATAAAGAGAAATTCCTAGGTTGAGGAAGAAGACAACTCAAAGAAAATTAAAGATAAATCAATTACTAAATGATGTGTTATCAACCAACGCATTCCCAAAGCTAAAGAGACACTATGAGGAGATGAACCTCATGGAATAAGAGTCACATCCCATGCTATCAAAATGAAGAAGAATTTCTAAAGATTCCATTAAGTAGTGAATTTTTAATTGAGTTAGAAAAAATAATATCAAGAAGCAATTGTGTATGAGATTTGTGATAGATATTAGGAAGTGAGTTCTTAGATGTTCAATTTCCAAGAGATAATGGTAGAGAAAGAAATTTGGTCAAGTAGAAAATGAGTGAAACTAGGTAAAGAATCCATGATAGCAAGAGATAAACAGATCCAAGAGTAGATAATAGATAATAGATTAGGATAAAGAGATCCAAGAGTAGATAATAGATAATAGATTAGGATAAATAGATCCAAGAGTAGATAATAGATTAGGAGAAGGAGAGATGGATGGAGAGATAAGGAATTAGAGAGAGAGTTGATAGAGATCAATAGAGAGAGAGGTAGGTAAGGAGAGGGAGGAGGAGATAGAGAGAAGTAGAGAGGGGAGGAGAGAGGGAAGAAGAGGTAGGGAGGAAGGGAGAGAGAGGTGAGATAGAG
>VDFB02137895.1:0-19825 GCA_007258455.2 Sequoia sempervirens
GTGGAAGCACTAGATATCAGAGTTACAAATCTAAATTTGAAAGAATTAGAAATTTATCCTTCATGGAAAAAAAGTTATGCATTATACGGTGTTCGTCACTTTTTAAAAATGTTGTTTTCTGAAAAAAATCTATTTTCGTGGGGGATGGAAAAAGAACTGCAATTTGATTCCAAAAATTTTGAAAAAATATTTTTAGAATCTACAAACAAAATGTGATGAGACTCTAGTTTTCATCATCTTTGAATTCCTCACGGTTTAGTTGCTATAGGTGTCCGAATGTGAAGATTTAGTTAAAAATAATAATTTCAGTGTCCAGTTTGGCCAAAAATTGTAAACCACTATTGTGGGACCACCCGCTAACACTCATGAACAATAGCGCAAGTAAAAAATTTTGTTCAAAGGGACTTTTCTTATTTCATGTAAGTTCTTCTTAGGGAACATCGTGCATAATGTCTCCAAGAGAGGACAAGTCAAGAGTAAAAGGTTCACAACTTAGGGAATGCAGTGCATCACATCACCACTAAGAGGAAAGTTGTACGCTAAGGAATATCACACTCTTGGAGGACATCAAACCCAATGACACCACCAAGAAAAGGATGGATCACAAGAAAAAAGGAAATCACACCATGAAACATGAGAAATGCCAGAAGATATTATCGATGTATGCCCCCACTTTAAAGTGGTTGCTAACACCATTGTTGTGAGAAATTGCTTTAAAGTAGAAAATTTTCAATCCTAAGACATGAGAGATTCCTTGGAAAGCCCTATTCCAAGTCATATATTTCTGAAATAAAGTTACATAATGAAAAAGGAAGGAGAGGTTGCCCCGAAAAATACATAAGGGATCTATGGATTTGGGGTCAGTATATCTTTGCTACTATGTTGTTATAGAACTCGAAAACATCATCACTCCCTAAATACTCATAGAACTAGAAGAATGACACAAAAAGAGTGAAAACAAAGAAAATCTTTTAGGTCAACATGGAATAGACCTAAATGTATTGAAAACTTGCGTCATCCTAAAAAGGAAAACAAAAGACAAATAAAAAAGGTAAAATGTTTACAACATAGAGAAGAATGCAGGTACAAATAGAGGAATGCAAATGAAGATCTAGAGATACCTCAAACATAATAGTACATGGGATCACATTATGCACATGCAAACAAATAAAGAAACATGAAAAACAAAACAATGTAAAATACTAGTAAGGCACATGTGAGTCAACCTATAGCAGGTTGTCTGCATCCCAATCTCGGTTAGTATATATGGAAGGCGAACAACTAGCCAAAGGGACAACATCAAATGCCAAGACTAGGACAAGTCTATCTAACCCCTTGCCCCCACTAAGTGTAGGACAAGGATGAGCTGAGATATGTGATGAGAATGATCTCCTTGTGATAAAGAGAATGATTTGCAATGAATGTAAAACATGTAATAGTGAGGGTGCTATGATCCTACAACTATTACATGGAAAGGAGCAACATGCATGCAATTGCTATCCAATTATTTTTTCATAAAAATCATCATCATCAGAATAAAAATCACTCAACATCAATTTTAATGCATGACACTCATCAGTAAGATGGTAAAGAGTTCTATGATATGAACAATAATTCATGTTTTTCTTAGGTATACTGCTTCTACTAGGAGGTGGCAATTTAATCAAACCTTTTTTAAGGAGGTGTTCCATCTTTCATTCAGTTTCTATTTGAGTATGTAAGAATGGAATTTTTTTGAGTTTATAAGATTTGGAATTCTTGCTTGATTCACCAATTTGTTGAGGTAGATGTTCAAGAGGATGGCCTAAGATGATCCTATCATCCTTTTGTTGTGCCTTAGGAAGCAAGACACTTATTTTGGGACGAGGATATTGATATCCTAATCCCTTGGTTTCTTCAATAGTAATTTTCTCTATTTTTTTTTAATTTCATGCTCATTAGTTATGTCATATCTTTGTTTAGTTAAAATCTTAAAGCCTTGGCCATAAGTCTATTCTAGGTTGATGGGAGTGTTGGTCACTTTGTTAACATAAGATGGATAGGTATAAACTTGATTGGAGGAGCTAGGTTCACTCGTTGTTGGAAGTTTAGGCTTAGTTTGTGACTCAATTTTAGGATGTAAAAGGCCAAACATCTCAAGTTGTGTTGGTTGTTTCATGGAAGCATAAAAGAATGCATTATTCTCAAGATTGTTAAGGCAATCATTTATGAACTCATGCATACTAACATCATCTTCTCCAATGATGTCAATTTCATGAGGACACTCATTAGGAGTTGATTGAGCATGGTTAGAGTCAATTGCATTAGGATCATTTCCAAAACCACAACTTGAAACATCAACTAAGGAAAATAAGGAATTCCACACATTGCTAAAACATTTGTCCATTTTCAAAATTTTAGACTTAAACAAGGTAATTTTCTGATTACACTATGCAAAAGTATGAAAATATAGTCTTGTAAATGAAATTTTGAAATCACACAATGCACTAACTTTATCAAATTAAGCTAGATATGATCAAATTGATGAAACATAAATTCTGCAAACAAAAATAGAATTTTGAAAGCAACAAATAGGAATGCAGAAATGAATGTTTTAATGCCCAGAAAATCAGATTATGACCTTGATCAAGGACTCATTTTCCCTAGGGCGAATGGTAACTAGGTGAGGGTTTTGAAACAAGTTTTTATAGATTTTTGAGTAATTTTTAGTACTTTCCAAATTCTGGTTTGTGATAGCAAGTTTCAACTTTATTTTTTTGTGAAATGGGGATTGAATACAAATACAAAATGTGACAAAACGACAACCTAGAAAACCTAGTTTGATATGCAATTTTTGTTTCAATTTTCAAATGCAAATGAGTATGATGTAATTCTATGTAAATGATATGAAAGATGACTATTTTTTTTTGTATTTTTTAGATTTAAAGAATGCAAAATATGCAATCCTAAAAAATTTAAATGAAATGCAAAGTTAAATGCAAACTAGACACCCTAAATGAGACCTAATTCAATGTAGATAGATGCAAATGAATGCAAGATATAAATCTAGGATGAAGAGGAAATCAAAATCATAAAATGCAATGATCTTGAACTCAGGTTCACCACAATGAAATAGAGAAAAATAGGGTTTTGGGGGAAAAGGAGGGTTCACCAAAATTACCTATTTTCCTAATTTCATTCAAAATGCAAGCTATAATATGCAAGTAAAGAACATAAATTAAATTTCACTGAAAAAATAATCAAAAGGCAGATCTGGAAAGGGGAAAATGTTGTGTACCTTTCACCAAAAGTCACCTTTGAAGCTCATGAGGACTCATTCGCCCTATGGAAAATGGGTCATGGCCATGGTTTCTAGAAAATTCTTTCTGGGTTCTCTTTTTCCAAGTTTGCACTCCTAGATTCCAGGTGCTCACTTTCAGACAACTGGAAATAAAATATGTAGAGGATTTTTTGTGATTTGACAACTTTTCTTGCAACTTTCTTCAATTTTTCTCTTCAAAGGATCCTTAACCTAAAATTTGCAATCACGCATCAAAAAGAGAAAAATGTTGTTTGTTAGGTGAATGGGGGTTTTCCTTGGCCAAACCCTGTTTTGGTAATTAAGCCTTGAAATGAAATAGAAAAGCATGAAGGAATTATGAATGAACAACAATATGTAAAAACTCACCAAACCTTATTTGAAACCTTGGATAACAAATCTAGAAACTAGCATGAGGTGGCCTCAAAGAATGTAGATCTTGATCATGAACCTTGTCTTGAAACAATGCCTTTGATATGCTTGATTAGATCTTGAACACTACATCACTATATTAGCTCAAACAACATGCATGATGCAATAAATATTTGACATGATGAAAGGAAACTTGATTGTTGAAATAATCTTCTATAAATCTACCTTTGAAATGCCTTGAAATTTCTCTTGAATGCTTCTATAATGCTCCCTTGAAAGCTTTAGGTGTTCTCTTGAAATTCTATGTGAAACATAGTGAAATAGCCTTGTATTTATATGTATCTTAACATTAATTCCCGAAATTCAAATATCACAAGATGACATGGAATTGTAGATTTGAAATCATTAAAATACCGCCAAAAACATATTTTAAAGGGGGCTTCTAGGTCTAAGTGAGGACCCATTTTCCATGTGGTGAATGGGTCCTAGGCCACTTACCTAGGACACACATTGCTTAGTGTTAAACATTATGTAAAAATAGGGTTCTAGGTCTAACTGAGGACCCATTCACCCTATGGTGAATGGGTCGTAGGTCACTTACCTAAGACACACATATTCCAAAATTAAGTGTTGTTTAATGGAATTTATGAATGTCGGGTTTTATTCCTTAGAAATTGCATTTAATTAGGCTTGGATTTGAATTAAAGGGGCCAATTAAGGAAAATTAACCTCAATCAATTAATAGATCCCTAGATTAGTGTGAAAGTGTAAAGATACACCTTACAACACCAAAAATAAGGCACAATTAAGTCCATTTTAATTAAAAGAGCCCTAAACTTAATGTGAATATGAAAAAAATATTAAAACACTAAATTAAGGCATAATTAAGCTTATTTTATTAATTAATTATTTCCAAATTAAGTGTGAAAAAGGTATACTTTTTCCTACACTACAACATTATAATCATTATTCCTATTTTTTAGGAATATAGTGATATATAAGACTTACTAATGACTCAACTTTATATAATTCTACTTAATTATCTATCTATAGATCAAACATTCTAATTTATATCCATGGAAGATATACTATTACCTAAATACACACTAAAACAAAATAATTCACTATTACAAATGAATAACGAATAATAACATAACCCTTGATTATATTAAAAATGAATTATAATGTTACATCTCTTTTTAAATATGAGTAGAACATGTAAGATCATGTATAAATGACACATGCAACTTTACATTTGATGTAATTGACTTTGGTGTAATGGAATAAGTATAATGGCTTATAAGTTCCTAGTAGAGTTTCTACAACTCATTACAAAGGTGATGAAGCATTAGTTGTAGCTAAATTATTCCTTGGCCCTCCAAGTCAAAAAACTAATCATTGTTGTTATCGGTAGTAGTGAAGAGTGGATGTGAAGGTGATTAGATCCTAAGACCATGAGTCTTTTCAATCATGCTTCAAAGCTATCAACATAGAATATGTAATTGTCCTAGATTGTTGAACTTGAAGGTACGCATAAATGAGGTTGACTAGATGAAACATTATGTGGATGTCGAAATAGTCAACCTATTCATTGAAAGGATCCATTGAAAACACCTTGATACTAACTAGAGGTCTTAAGAACAAGTTGAAGGGATATTAAAATCACTACCTCCACTTCATGTAGGACCAAGACACTAGGAAAGAACATTGTGACATTGAAAGTCCATAGTTCTACTTTGAGGACCATCACACCACCTAGACCCATCGACATGGATAAGATAAAATCAAAGGTTGTTGGGGTGGAACTAAGAGGATCATCTCTTAAAATGGAGGATGAGAAATTGACAAGTTTCTATGGGGAAAATATTGAAAAAAATCTACTCTTTCAAATCTAGTGAAAGAAATTTTCTCCTTTAGAGCTCCTTATTCTAGTTTAGAATTTAGCACAAGGGCCAAGTGAACCATATAAAATCCTTTCAAATTCCACCCATTCTAAAGGAAATTAGTCTATATATTTTTCTCTGAAACTATGTAACTTGAGGCAAGAGAATTTAAAGTATTCCTAATAATACCACAAGATCATCCTTATTATCCTCACAAAAAGTTATCAAAAAACTTCCCTCAAAACCATATTATGGAATAAATAATGATTTCATTTGAACATGATCTATTTTTATAGAAAAATTATGAGGTTAACCTAGCCCTTGATCAACTTTCCAATCTTGGTTAACTACACCTAATCATTACATATCCAAAATCTATGCTAACTACCATCTAGATTAATATAGATCCTTAAAATGCTAGCACACACACTAAAAAATATTTCTTAGATCTTCATTGACATGAACAATCAAGTTATCAACATAATTCATTATACTTCTCCAACCATGTTGTGTACTCCTCTTTTGAAGGCCACTTGTTTGCAAAAAACCTTTGCCAACTTGAAAATTGTACTATGTACATATGTGTTGTGTACTATCCATCAAGAATTGGAGGTAACATGCACTCCTCAAGGGATTTGATGGCATTCATTTTTTCCTCTAGCATCACATCAAGTCTACTCTAGAAAGTCATGATGTCATTCAAAAGTTCCATCACATGTCACTGCATACATGTGTTGGTTCTCCCAACTAATTCACCAATGACTTCTAAGGACTGGCCATATCTTATGCTTAAATGTATTCTAGGAGGTTGGCCAACAAACAAGAAATACACTTTATGATCAGTTTCCTATACAATTTTGGCTTGACAACACCTAAGTGGGTTCCCATTTATGAAATCAAATTAAAATATGTAGTATGACAACTAAATGATGTCTAATAGATAAATTCCCATACATTCTAACAAGGATTTACAAATCATCTCATGAAAACATCAATTATCCATGTAAACCATCAAATCCATGCATGAGAAGGTAAAATAATTAAAATTAATTTAGAATTGACTTGGGATTTATCATTTTGAGTAATATTTTGAGATTGGTGGGATATTTGAAATTAAACTGGTGTATATCTTAAGGCTATAGAATCACAAAGTCATATAACCTCAATTCATAGCATCTAAACACATTTTGATGGCCAATTTAAATATTATTACATTATAATAATATGATCTACAAAGAGCTAACAATGTGATCCTACTTAAAAATCTAATTACAACAACAATATCCTTAGTATTTTCATGAAGGAATTTTATTCTTTCCTTAAACAAAAATATATCAATGAAAATCACTTAGTGAAAAATAATTAGAGAGAACTTCACAATTTTTTATTATATTATTCAAAAGAAGTATTGCATTACAATATGGAGACAATGACACATTGAAGCATGTTTTCATATAAGCCTCAATTCAAAATATACATTGTTATTAGAAAGAGTTTCTTACAAACTCAGACACCATATCCTAAAATACAATAAATACTAGACATCCTACCCAAAATTACAACCCTCAAAGCCCTTTAATGAAGCCTAACTCCCATTTTAAAGATTGAATGAGTATGCACGCTTAGGAGATGTTATGATATTTCTTCAAAATATTTATAAAAATTCAAAAATATAGCAGAGTACTTCAAGGGGGTTACCTCCAATAATTAGAAAGTATGATATAAATTGAATAATTGATGATATGATGATTTGGGAGGAACATCTTTGCTTTATTTATAGGCTTAACTATGTAGGGACATACCCCTTCATCCTATTAAAAAATTAATTAAGGTATTAACTAATACTAATGTTAAGGTTAAGCATGCCACAAGTGCTTAACTTATTATACTTAGGGATATATATTATATTCTTAGGAATATATGATATTCCTAGGGTAATAATATTAGATAGAATATTAGGGACCTAACATACCCCTCCCCTTCAAAAAATCATTGTCCTCAATTTTGGTTGCTTTAGTATGAATTGTTCATCTTCCCATGTGGCATCTTCAATTGGCATATTCTTCCACTTGATTAGGAACTCAAAGATAGCTCTATTTCATAATTGCTTCACTCTTTTCTCAATAATTTTATAAAGTTCTAAAATAAACTTTCCTTCTTCATCTGACTCTGGAAAGTCTAACTAGAATATAATATATTGTTACCTATTACTTTATTTAAACAAGAGACATGGAAGATATGATGAATTTTGGATGAGGGTGGAAGTTATAACTTATAAGTTACACTTCCTATTTGATGGAGACCCTTATAGGGACCATAAAATTTAGGTGTGACCTTCATGTTCTTCTGTTTATTAAGGGAATTTTTTATAAGGTTGTAATCAAAGAAATACCCAATCTCCCTCTTTAAAATGACTCACACTATGATGTTGATCAACTTGTTGGGTGGGTACAAAAATTTGGGGGGCCAAAAGGTGGCCAAATTTTTAATTTTTTTTTGAAAGGATATAATGTGCCCATGTTATAACGCAAGCGCATTATAGCCTATTATAACACAAAAAAAAATGCAAATTGAATTCATTTCATTTTCACTATCATTTTTTGTTTCCCGCAGACAACAAACCATATCATTGCGTGCTTGCATTCTGGAAGCATCAAATCTTGCAATTTCTTTGCTAGCATGCCACCACGTCAACAGGGAGGTCGAATAAGTAAGCATTTTTTTGTGTAAATTTATTGTTAAATAGGTAAATTTAGATTGTTTTTGATGTTCATTTTTTTAATTTATAGGATTTGATAATCAATCTAAAAATCCTCCTCAAAATCCTTCTCCTCATTGTGAACAAGCACATGAAAAAAATCCTGAACAACCACAACAACAAAATCCTCTAACAATTCCTCAACATCCTCCTAGTACTCAACAAAATTTAATGGGGGAAATTGAAAACAAAAGAAAAATAAATTGAGGAGTTAATTGTGAGGTTGAACGATCCTGTAAGTTCAATGTTGGAAAAAAGTACACTTGGAAATTCACTTCAAGCCATGTTAACACATGTAGATGCAATTAGAAAGAAATTAAGTGGTTGGGCAAATAAGAGGCAAGAGTGTAGGAATTTTTATGCAGATAAATTATCATATAAAGAAGTAAAACATGAAAAAAATTACAAAATATGATTTGTGCTCACTATTCACTAACCCATGCACAAATCAAACTCTTGACCTTAATAGCAAGAGGTTTCCTATCTATTGGTACAACCACCAAGGGATTAGAATTTTTTTGGAATAGGTGGTGGATGGTTTTTGACCATCTACCATGCAACAATAATGAGGTCCCCCAATATTTCTTGAGGAAACTCTAGTGCGAGTTTGTCCTCAACAAAATCCCCAACTATTTTGATATGTGAGACTTTCAAGGGTGAGGTGGTGGCTTGGCACATGATAGACCAGGTGCATGTCAGGATCCTCAGTGGCAAGGGAGACGAGCACTTGCTAGGCTAGCTTATGAGCATGTTGTTATCCCTTTCATCGTGAAGGAGAGTGTTGAGGTGGACACTCTACAGTCTATTAGCTCTCTGACCTAGAGTATCATCTAGTGTGATAGTCTCACAGTACAATGCCAACCAGGAGAGAGTTTGAGGGGTAGGGTTCCACCCCATTCTTGTCAGGTTTATGGGTTGGCTTGTACATATGACCTCATAGATAGTCAAGAGGCTGGTGCACAAGATATGTTTGCAGCTGCAGAGTTGGAAATGGCAGATAAAATTTTGAATGAAGCTTTTGACATCGATACTCAAGTAAATGTTAGCATGTTCATTGAATTTAATTTATTAAATTTCATTTTTGAAATGCAAGATTAACTAATTTAGTTTAATGATTGTAATAAAATTTTAGGGTCATGGTGTTGATACTATATACATCGGCCCTCCACTTGATTTTTACTCCATTGCATCTACTACTGAGGTAGTAACTAGTAAACAATTATAAATATTACATGTGAATAGAATTTTTATATGAACGGTATTCTAATATCTCATTTTGGATGTTGAATAGGTCAATATTGGAGGTTTTGCGAGAACATCTCCCAATGTGAGTGGAGTGCAAACCTTCACACAAGTAATAGAATAAAGAGTTTAACTAATGAATTGGCCTTAATGGGTTTGTGAGTTTATATTCATATCATTGATTACATTGCATTTCACATCTTAAAACTCAAAAGTACTTTATTTATAACTAATAACTAGATGTTGTTGGGTAATTTCAATTAAAATACGGTTTTAAATTCAACATAAAAGCGTTGATGCAGGTTACTTCACATAGCATAAATTATTAACTAGGAGAAACTTTCAGTACATTTTCTTGTGGTGGTATTCCATACAACCGCTTTTATTGAGACATTTTGTCAAACAATTCACTACCTTGTCCTATGCTGTGGATTCCTTTGAGGAAAAATATATGAAAGAATAATTAAGTGAAAGCAATAACATAGACAAGGCAATGAGTTGTTTGAAAAATGCCTCAAAATGTGGGGATTAACCATTGGTGAGTGTCCCTTGCATCACCATGAGACTAATTCTTTGAGGCAAATTACTCAAACAGCTCACTACTGCTATGCTACCACATTTTCCCATACACTTGCTGCAAAGCATTTTATCCAAAATGATTCCACTTCCCTTCAGCTTGCTATGGCTAAAATCCCCACAAAATACGTTGCTTACCAACAAACTATGGATGCTTTGGGAAAAAATCTATCAAAGAAAGCATAATAGGAAGCAATAGCATAGAGCGGTGAGTAGTTTAGCGAAAAGAAATTCCTCCAAAGAAATGTGAGATTATAAGACATTAGATTCCATTTCCATCACCATGAGATTTCCATTTTAATGAAGACATTTTTCAAAAAGTCACTACTCCTTAAGGAGATGAAACCAAGCCTTTAGCCAAAATTCCCCTCCAAGTCCTTTTTAAAGGTCCTCATCCTCATCCTCAATTTACCAATCCATGGAAGCTTCCGCCTCTTATTCCACTTGTTCATATCCCCACCCCTCCCTCTTCATGTCATGACCCCCCTCCATCTCATAACTAAGACCACACTATACCATCCACCCCATCCCAACATAATACCATAGAGAAGGCAATGATTTGTTTGAAAAATGCCTCAAAGAAATGTGGTCTCATGGTGATGGAATTCCATGACATATTTGTTTGTCATGACATTCCATCACCATGAGACCACATTTCTTTGAGGAATTTTTTCAAACAATTCACTTCCTCCTCTATACTACCACATTTTTCATACATGTCTACCAAAGCATTTCTCTATGCTACCGCCTTGCTGCTATGGATAAAATCCTAAAATAGGTGCTTTCAAACAAGCTATGGATAGGGAAAATAGTAAGCATGATAGTAAGAAATATATAGTTCAATAAGTACTCAAAATTTTGTTCATTATCTCATACATTATAAGCCATGACTTGCATCACTATTGTAGTTTTTGTGATTGAATAATTTTTTGTTTTATTTTTAGATGTTGCAAGTGGAAACACCTCCAGATGTTCATAGGGCAATGGAGCTTGGTGTTTCTTCTCCAATAGAATCCTCGATGCCTCTCATGGGGGTATGAGGCAGATTACTGAATTTCAAATTACATTCATTATTATAGCTGTTAGTTAGTGAAAAATAAAATAATTATTGATTCATAGTTTAATTTCTCTTTGGATGGTTTCTATAGGACTTCAACATGCCACTGCATGGGCATGCAAATATTTCCCCTAAGGAGAGTGATCGTCTAGTGGTGGTAAGTGATTAATTTGTTAAATATATCATTTTTATAATGTGATTTCTATATATTAATGTCTTTACTTGTTATTGTAATAGATAAGGCTTGATGAGGAACTAAACCCTAGGAGGAGCACCAAGAGCAATCCTCAACCTCAAAGTAAACGAGTGAAAAACTTATCACCATCCGACTGACCAGCAAAGGGAAATAGTTTATTTCGAGATCCTTGAGGGCAATGACTTTTGATTCCAGGGTCCTTTGTTGTATGCCTATATGGCATTTTTGGACATATTTTGTATTGCCTATATTTGACATTGTATTCCTATATGGCATTCTTGTAAGCTTATATGGCTATTTTGTATATATTTTATACTTATTTCAACATATATTGATGTATGCCTATGTGGCTATTTGGTTAATACAAATCATTTTTAGTGATGGTGTCCATATTTTCATTATAAATCCACACTTCAATAGATATGAGTTACATGTATTCAAGTGTATAATTTACAACTTACGTGTATACTTTGTCACTTACGTGTATTCCAATGTATACTTTGCGACTTATGTTTTTTCATGCGTATACCTTGTATTCATGCATATACTTTGTATTAATGTGTATACTATGTATTCATGTGTATACTTCAAGGATTACATGTATTTGTGTACTTGTGCTTCACTTATTCACATGTATGTTTCACTTATTCATGTGTATACTTATTAATTGGTTAGCCCTCACATTGCTCATTGGTTTCCTTCATGGTTTGTCTTGAATATTTATTAATTGATGCTAAACAACTTTATTAGTTGATGCTAAATAACTTCGATATTTCCAAAAATGATTCACCAACAATTTATGTTTTACTTATGTGCTAATTCAATATGGAATCCAAGGAAGAATTTAAAAGGGATAAATCTAGGAAGAGATGGAAGATAGATATTTATAGTGTAACCTACTGTACCTTCTCTATACAAACCTCTAATGGCTCTTGTATGCTTTGCTATTCTGTTTTCTATTTTTCATATCCCATTTTCATAGGTGGATCATCACTTCTCTCAATTTTTTTCCTTCTCCTCTTCTAGGTCCTCAGCTCCACTTGTGGTATTCTAAAATAAGCTCTAGTTTGTGGTGGGCACCTACTAAGATTCAAATGAGTCACTAGTTTTCCCCTTAGTTGTCTTGGGTGATTTTATTTTTTCTTGGCTAGTTACAATGTATTTGATAGCTAATTTTGTGGAGATGGAACCTCTTATTCTTTGCATTAGGCCATTTTAGGTAGATTCCTCTTCAATAAGAGCTAGAGTTAATTGTTTCTTTTGTTTTCTTTGAAATACTCATTGGAGTGGGTCAAGATACTTTTAAATGAAATATATGGTTGAGAAGATGCATAGGTTGTGAATTGTTCTAGCAGCAAATCTACCTATGTAATTAGCTACTTGGTTTGGAAACTTGGAGGTTTTGATTTTTACTCCTTTTTCATCACCAAATGATATTATTGTTATTTCACTTACTTGGATTTGAGGATTTTTTGGAGTGAAGGAAGAGGTAGGATTGAAATGATCCTTATCATATATGTCATCCCATCTATTACCCAAGGAAAAGTGACTTGGTTTGTCCACCATGTGTCCAACTTCTTGCCCATATTTTCACCAATTATTTATTTGATATTCACTCCAACTTAGCTTCTTCAAAGAATGCATTTTTTAATTATAGGTGATATGCAACAAATTTCTTCTAGAAAGTTTGATATGATTGTGAAGGAGTAGGAATATGGGTTGTAACATCTCATGTATCAACATATATTTAAACCTATTATTTGGGCTATTTTTAGCTTCTACTTATGGTTGAGGCTCTAGTGTGAACTTATTAATGCCATTGTTCTTGATTCTCTTTAGCTAGGTAATAAGCTGCCATATGGGCTCATATTTCAATTGACCTATGATTAGGCTCAGCTATAAATCTTTCAATTTTCTTCCCGAATCTTGAAAAATTTCCTCTTTACAACAACCATATTGTTGTAAGGGAAAGGAGGATAATTAAAAAATGTCTTGCCCTTGCTAGACTTGAGGATGATCATACAAGATTTTAAGAGTCATGTAGCCTTCTCATTTGTGATTAGAGTCATAATAGGAATAAGGAAGTTACCTAATTAGTAATAATAATAATAATCAATTCAATGTAAGTATGTGATCCGCATAGTAACTGGATCATAAACCCTTCAAGAATGAAAAGGTTTAGGCTTTCCTCAACTATTTTGACACCCAAATGTTTTACCTCTTTCATGCAATCATATGATTTTGGTGTGGAAAACTCAGACTTGTCAATTGTCATGTAAATAGATTTTTCTTTTACTTTGTTTTGCATGCCATCATAAGGGATCAAGCCAATTGAATGTAGCTCAGAGTGATTCAGTGTGTTTGGGTGTGAAAGAGTACCACGCCTAGCATAAACATACCATATGGACATGTTGGAATAGTCAGTTTGGTCGTACGAGTTGCAGAACGAAAGTTGCACCAGTTTGCAACTTTACACTACTTGCATTTGACAACATTTTCCTCAACTGAAAAGTTGTCACTATGGGAAGATGCCTCTGAGATAGCAAAAAATGAGAGCTTGTTTATTGTAGAGGGGCCCAACATGATCCTGTAGCCTTAGATGGAGAGTTAGTAAGCGTCATGGTTTCTGAGTAATAGCTTGCCAAAGATTTCAACCATTTTGCACTTTGGACTGTTAAGGGATAAAGCTAGTTGAACGTAGCTCAGAGTGATTTGAAATGTTTGGGTGTGAAAGAGGAAAATGTATAGCATAAACATACCCATCCAGACATATTGGAACAACCAGTTTGGTTGTATGAGTTGCAGAATGAAAGTTACACCACTTTGCAACTTTACACTGCTTGCATTTGACAACTTTTTCCTCAACTAAAAAGTTATCACCATGAGAAAAAACCTTTGAGATAGAAAAAATTGAGAGAGGTTATTATAGAGGGGCCCAACACAATCTTGTAGCCTTAAAAAAAGAGTTTGTAAGCATCACATTTTTTGAGTAATAGCCCGTCAACGATTGCAACCATTTTGCACTTTAGACTATTAAGGGATCGGGTTGGTTGAACGTAGCTCGAGTGATTTGACATGTTTGCGTGTGAAAGAGGACTAGTCCTAGCATAAACGTATCCATCCAGATGTGTTGGAATAGTCAGTTTGGTCGTATGAGTTGTAGAACAAAAGTTGCACCACTGTGCAACTTTATAATGCTTGCATTTGACACCTTTTTCCTCAACTGAAAAGTCAGATCACCATGGGAAAATGACTCCAAGATAGAAAAAAATAAGAGAGGTTATTGTATAGGGGCCCAATGTGATTTGTACCCTCAGACAGAGAGTTTGTAAGAATCACGATTTCTAAGTAATAGCCCATCAAACATCACAGTCATTTTGCACTTTGGACTGATAAGGGATCAAGCCAATTAAATGTAGCTTGGAGTGATTCGATATATTTGGTTGTGGAAGATGACCATGTCTAGCATAAATTTACCCATATGTATGTGTTGGAACAATTGGTTTGGTTGTACAAGTTGTAGAACGAAAGTTTCACCACTTTGCAACTTTACACTGCTTGCATTTGACAACTTTTTTCTCAACTGAAAAGTCATCACCACGGGAAAATACCTCTAATTAGATAGAAAAAATTGAGAGATTATATTACAGAGGGGCCCAATACAATCCCATAGGCTTCGATGGAGAGTTTGTAAGCGTCATGAGCTCTAAGTAATAGCTCGTCAAAGATTGCAACCATTTTGCACTTTGGATTGTTAAGGGATTGAGGTGATTGAACGTACCTTAGAGTGATTCAATGTGTTTGGGTGAAAAAAAGGACAATTCCTAGCGTAAACATAGCCATCCAGATGTGTTGGAACAATTGGTTTGGTCATATGAGTTGCAGAACAAAAGTTGCACCACTTTGCAACTTTACACTGCTTGCATTTGATAACTTTTTCCTCAACTAAAAAGTTGTCACCAAAGGAAAATGCTTCTAAGATAGCAAAAAAATAATAGAGGTTATTGTAGTTGGACCCAACATGATCTTGTAGCCTTAGAGGGAGAGTTTATAGGTTTCATGGTTTTGGAGTAATATCCCATCAACGATTGCAACCATTTTGTACTTTGGACTGTTAAGGGATCAAGTTAGTTGAACGTAGTTTAGAGTGATTCGACATGTTTGGATTTAAAATAGAACCATTCCTAGCATAAATGTACCCATTTAGACATTTGGGAATAGTCAATTTTGTCGTACGAGTTGTAGAACAAAATTTACATCACCTTGCAACTTTACACTGCTTGCATTTGACGACTCTTTCCTCAGATGAAAATTTGTCACTGTGGGAAAATGCCTCCGAGATAGAAAAAACTGAGAAAGTTTATTAGATAGGGTCCCTACATGATCCTATAGCTTGAGAAAAAGAGTTTGTAAGTGTCACAGTTTCTGAGTAATAGTGCGTCAAAAATTACAACCATTTTGCACTTTGGATTGTTAACGGATTGAGCTGGTTGAACGTAGCTCAGAGTGATTCGGCATGTTTGGGGCTAAAAGAGGATTATTCCTAGTGTAAACATACCAATTTAGACATGTTGAAATAGTTGGTTTGGTCGTACGAGTTGCAAAAGAAAAGTTGAACCACTTTACAACTATACACTCCTTGTATTTGACAACTTTTTCCTCAACTGAAAAGTCATTACCATGGGAAAATTCCTCCAAGATAGAAAAAAATAAGAGAGGTTATTGTAGAGGGTCCCAACGCAATCTCGTAGCCTCAGACGAAGAGTTTGTAAGTGTCACAGTTTTCAAGTAATAGTCTGTCAAAGATTGCAACCATTTTGCACTTTGGACTATTAAGGGATTGAGTCGATTGAATGTAGCTTGGAGTGATTTGGTATGTTTGGACATGAAAGAGGACAATGCATAGCATAAATGTACCCATTCAAATGTTTTGGAATAGTTAATTTGGTCATATGAGTTGCAAAACAAAAGTTGCACCACTTTGCAACTTCACACTATTTGCATTTGATAACTCTTTCCTCAACTAAAAATTCATCTCCATGGGAAAATGCCTCTGAGATAGTGAAACTAGAGAGAGGTTATTGTATAGGGGTACAATTCTATCTCATAGCCTCAAATGGAGAGTTTGTAAGTGTCATGGTTTTTGAGTAATAGCTTGTCAAAGATTACAACCATTTTGCACTTTGGACTGTTAAGGGATCGAGCTAGTTGAACATGGCTTAGAGTTATTCTACATGAATGGATACAAAATAATAACCTATAGGGTGCCCAAGGAAACTTGATATCACATGAAAACCTACATCAACCTTGAAAAAATGCCTTTGAACTTGAATATTAGAGAGAAAAATATTTGAAGTCAACAACCACTGACATGCCTTTGAACTTAAATATCCTTGGATTCTAATTCTAATATAAGCATTGTATGTATTTCCAAAAAAATATAAAAAATGATACCTCATGAATTTTTACAATGGCAAGAGTTATTCAACCACTAATATTTGCATTATTTTGGCAATTTAGGAAATGAAATTCTCTTTACAGATCACATACTACTTTGCACAAGCATAACAATGAAAAAAGAACTAAAATGAATACTTAACAATGCTAAACCAACACAAATACTTTCCCTTTGTGAGTATATTAGACCTTATATTATTGTACTATAAAGTGTCCTTGCTTCCTTCTATTGACTATCATTTGTATGACTATCCTCTAATATTTAAATGCAACTCATTGTCTTCAAGACTTAAGGACTACCCTCTTGAATCCTTATGGACTTTCTTTCCTATTGTAATTGCACTCCCTTTAACTAAGGTCTGCAACCTTTTGAGAAATTTTCCATTAATTAATGTCTTCAAACACCTTCAAGTATGCGCTTATAACTCTTGTTCTTAAAATCTCATGGTTTTCATGAGATTGCTACCCCTTTTATGACTGTGATCGTGCATAACTCATAAAAATTAATTGAACAATACAATATAGTTTAGCACTAATAATAATAGGTACTAATAATACTTATGCAGCAAAACAATACAATATATGTTAGCACTATGGATCACTCAAAGGTCCATTTAGTAAGGAGAAGTCAAAGGAATCTTACATAGAAATGTATGGTTAGTAGGATTTCTCCTAGTCAATGAACATTTCACCATAGCTTCACAAGCTTTCCTCATATCTACTTAACTCAATATATCCATATGTCACTAAGCCCAAGGTTGGCTCTCAATAGGATATATCAATAGGCAACCATAAAAGTAGGAATCTATCATACTTGTAGTTATACATATATTAAGGGTGGGTACCTTGTATCACAAGCTCAAGCATACACAAATTATATATTGGGTGTTTTCAAACAAGAATCACATATGTAATTCATTAACAAAGAATTTTTCAAACAAAAATCACATACATAATTCATTAACAAAGAAGTTTTCAAACAAAAATCACATACATAATTCATTAACAAGGATTGAAAGGATTTGAAACTAAGCTCAATATGACCACAAGAAACATTAATAAGCTCATGAAATAATACAATGAAACACCTAATTCTATTACCAATGTACTATGAATGAAAACACTCAAAAAATACTTACCAAACTACAACCTCAACTATCATGATTGAATGAAATACGAACCCCTACACCTCAATCAACATAATCTAATGTACCTATTGCACCCTTTATCTAATATAGCAACATGAGATCATACAAAATGAGTAATGAATCACCAACAAGATCATGATATGATTAGACACAAACAAATAAGAATGAATACATAAGGAAATCACATTTTTAAGCTAACAAAGCATGACAAAAAATCATACAATATTTCCTATAAGCTCATGAAATAATACAATGAAACACCTAATACTATTACCAATGTACTATGAATTGAAACACTCAAAAAATACTTACCAAACTACAACCTCAACTATCATGATTGAATGAAATATGAACCCCTACACCTCAATCAACATAATCTAATGTACCTATTGCACCCTTTATCTGATATAGCAACATGAAATCATACAAAATGAGTAATGAATCACCAACAAGATCATGATATGATTAGACACAAACAAATAAGAATGAATACATAAGGAAATCACATTTTTAAGCTAACAAAGCATGACAAAAAATCATACAATATTTCCTATCTATAATGTTTGTAGCTCTCCACTTATTCAACATGATAGAATGGAAGAATAAGTAAATATCAAAATAAAGACCACAAGTTAAAGAAAATAAGTAGAGCATTGACATAAGTAAAATGTACATGTGAAAGGCATATAGCTTGGTCAACACTAGAAGCAATTTGATACATCACAATGAAATTGGAAAGGTAGTGGGCTATTTGAAAAAATGGGTCCAAGAAATGGGATCTCACGGTGATGTACATCACCGTGAGACCCCATTTCTTGGATTGGCAAGCTAGTGGGTGAAATTGGCAAGGTAGTGGGTTGTTTAAAAAATCGTCCAGAAATGGGGTCTCAAGTGATGGTCCCAGAAATGGGATCTCTCGCGGTGGTGGCCTCATAGTGAGACCCCGACAACTGGATTGACAAGCTAGTGGGTGAGAGTTGGCAAAGGTGTGGTGGGTTGTTTGAAAAAATGCATCCAAAATGGGGGTCTCAGGGTGAGACCCCATTTTCTTGGATAAATACAAACTCAGCTCCACTACCAATTCCTGAAATGCTTTAACCTAGTAAAAGAATTGCCATCGACCAATTAGAAGCCATCTAGGTCTCCCATGGAATTTCCATGTACCTCTATATCTCTCATGGCTCTCTAGTTATTTCCCTTCCCCTCTTAGAGGCATTTTATCAAACCTTGTCAATGTTACCACATTGACAATGTAGTGAGCTTGTCAATTCTCACTACCTTGTCTATGCTATGTATTGAACCAAAACATATAATTTGCACAATATTCATATGTAAAATTTGAACCAAAACATATGTACAAACTTGGAACCAAAACATATGTAAACTTGAAATATAGAAATGAAAGGTCTAACTATCAACTAATCTTGATGTACATACTCTCAATTTTAATACAAATTAATGTGCATACTTACAAATTAATAAGAACCAATGCACATACTTACAAATTAATCCAATGAACCATACGGGTCTACTCTACTCTTTATTGTGCCAAGTATTGCCTCATGGTCAAACTCAAAAACCTTCCGCAAGGTCTTGTTCAAAGGTCTACCCCCATATTTGATCAAATGAACATTGGATGCCATCACAAGGTTCAAATAATGGAGAATCTTTCGATGCGTGTCAAATTCCTAAAATAGCCAAACATTAACACTCTTATGTGGGTACCTTCTAAGCCACATTCCAGTAACAACCATTGAGCCTATAGGGTATTCAATGTTTTCTCCATCTATAAAGTTAGTGTAGCGTAGAAATTTAATGTATCTCTTTACATTTTCACA
>VDFB02137896.1:0-11691 GCA_007258455.2 Sequoia sempervirens
TACATACAAGGATATATATACATACATGCATGCATGACACACCAACATACAAATATATAAATAAACATTCAATAGAGTGGCATTTAACATTAATGAAGACATAACGTGAGTGTGTTATAACGCACACATGTTATGTCTTGCTTGACATGTATCCCGGATAAGAAAAAATGTCAAAACTAGGACATAACGCAAGCACGTTATAACGCGCTCACGTTATATTTTTCTTTGGGAATCCCTAAGTCTTAGCATTTGTATTTTCCTTGGAATACCAACCCAAAGGCTTGGAGGGCATTCCCAACGACCAAAGACATATTTTTGCAAATTCTACAATTTTTTCACATATTGAGATTCCGTGCTCACCATCGGATTGCATCACGGTTCAATATTAACAAAATTGAACATGGGTAATGTTAGGTTCTCTCTTAGTTATCCAATTATATATATTTTTTCATTTTTCTGACAATGTTAAGTCATTCATCCATAATTTCTTTTGTTTGTATGTCTCCTTTTTGGCAAAAAGCAGTGTTCAGAATTTTTTTTGTTATAAATTAATTGTTCATCGAAATTTTAAATAAATTACATTTTTAGAAACTAGACTCCATTCTACAATTTTTAAAAAATCAATTACCTTCAAAAATTTAAGAGCCTGACCAAAGTCGCTTTAGGAAGTGCCCTTAAAGAGTGTAAAATTAAATATTTATTAAAAAATTATCTAAAAAATTGTGCATCAACTAGATACTATTAACTAACTTTTGACCATAGCGATTTTTAAAATACTAAAGAAAATTCACCGTGCATGGGTCATACAGCAGTTGCTATGTTATGTTTTTTTGACAAAAATAGCACCAATTTGTGTATGTCCCTCTTTTGAACCTCTTAATCTCAACCATTTTCAAAATAAATTAGTAGTTTAGAAAGTAAACTCGGAACACTTCGATCCTTGTTTTTGTTTCATCTCAAAATTTTGAGTGTAACTATCTTCAATTTCACGTCTAAGGTCAATATTTTCTTATTTCAACAAAAAAAGTGGTAACTTAAGCCCCCTTTTTGGGAACCATCTTGATGCACTTACCCATAATCTAACTGAAAACCATACTGTGATGCTATAAACTGAATACCTCCAGCTATCATCGGTGACCTACACATAATCGAATGCCTAACTAAATCTATGTGATGCCTACCTAAATTTAAATTCAGCAATAACAGTCATCTATAAGCAACGAACCTAAGCATGGGAGAAACCACAGAATGTTTATAACTCGCAGCACTGACCTCTTCCATTATGGACTCTAAGAAATACAAGTTTAAAGCATAAAGATCAAAAGGGGAGATGCCATATCAAAAGGGTTATACAAAGCAAGAAGAGGTTGGAGGCACGCTGGTTTGGAACTCCTTGTCTCAGTTTACACTGGAGATTCCCAATAGCCTTAACTAATGCATATATCAACAAAAAAATATTACATGCCTCACATAAAACATAAGCATTGAATGGCGAGTCTTAGGCTGTAGCCCTAGCGAGCAATTCGCAGCATAAAGAGGTTACATGCAGAATAAAATCCAAGACTCCAACAGAGAAATTCGGCTCCAACACAAATAGACTAAGGAGGCGCGAGGAAGGTTGTCTCACAGACAGCGAACATAAATGCAAGATCAAAGCCTTCAGTAAGGGATAATAAATCATACCAAATGATTTCCAACATTCATCGCACGGAAAGGACGCCATAGTGAAAGATTAGCAATTGCACTTCCGGCTGGGAGAATAAATCTAACAAGCAGGCTGACCCATATAGATTGGAAGAGCATTCTAATATGTTAAAAACAAATAATCGAACCTGTAATTTACGGCAAAGGATCACCTAAGACAAAATTCAATACAAAGTATCTATGGCTGCCTTTAAATTGACTGGCATAGAATTTATATACATGCCGAAGTGAATGCTAAGAAGGGCAACGATTGTCAGGGATATTACTGATTAAAAACAGCCTCTAAGGAGATTGGCTTATCAAATGAATCAGAAACATCATTCATCTAAATTTCCCCATCGAAGCACAACTCAAGGGATTATCAATTGTTGGGAGGGAGAATGTGCAACAAATCAGATTGCAAAATGCGCACAAAATAGATTGATTCGGATGTATTTCTATGAACTATGAAGATAAATCGAAGGTGAGATTTCAATCCAGTGATAATACGCAGATCTCTTTATTTATAAGCTATAGAATAGAGATAAGCATTAGAAAACTCGCGATTGAAAGGAAATAAGAAATTTAGCTTAGATTCATATTCGTACATCTTCTTTTAATTTAAACTTTGATCCTTTAATGTTGATTCCAAAAGCTCACTCCTCGATGCGATGTTTATTGTTAGTCCCGAGCAACACGAATTGAATTTCCTTTTACAGAAATCTTCTTGCAGAGAAAGATTATCCTTCAAAAAACATTCAATCTAATATCCTTATTTGACAAAAATGAACTTGCAGATCAATTTCTCCTTCTAAAACTAAAAATCAAAAAGATGATAAACTTCTCCAAAATATTCATTATATAAAAATGGAAGAAGGTGATCCTTTTTGAATCCAAAATCAACCAATATAACAAGTTTCCTATTTCATTTTAGAGTCATGCATGTACAGGCACTCCTCTTTTTCCATTTTGAACTTGCTTTTACTATTTGTTCTAAAATATCATCTTCTTTATTTATTTACAATTATATTACCTTTCCACATTTAAATATTTATCCTCTCATGATAATAAAATTATCAATTATTATTAAATTTATTCATAACAATACTTTATACAAAACATTTTAGTTTAATTATTTAACAATAACCCACATACATTATATTTCTCAATATTGATTCATTAAATTATTTATTTTAATTCTAAATTGATTTAAATTACCTTATAATCAATTTAATTTAATTAAACTGATTAAGCAAGGTTATTCATAGTATTAAATTTACCACATAATCACAATAACCAATTAAACAACATAATAACAAATAACAACAGGACATCACCAATCATCAAACAAACTTACACAAATGTCAAGAAAGGCCAAATACGAAGGGGCGCTACAATTTCATTGTTTTATCTTTAGATCAAGATGTTAGTCTCACTTCCTTATTGATGTGGTGTTTCTTGCACCATACTGAGTCATTTGATATTTTGGATGATGTGATTCTCTCATTTTTCTCTTACATTGGTGAGTTATGGAGATCATGATCAAATCCATTTTTTGAGTTAGAGAGAAATCTACCATTCATAGTGTTCTTAATTTACTTTAACCCATTGATCAAATAAGTATTTTATGTGCATCACCGTACTAGGTGCATTGGCATTACATACCTCAAGTGTCATTATATTGTGTTGCAACATCTTGAGTGTATAGTTGTGCAATGTGTCATGATGGTGTCACAACTGTATCAAAAAAAAATCATCCATTAATTTCTTTGGAAAAATATTTTTGCATTAGAGTTTACCATAAATATTACTAAATATATGGGCTAGATAACATATCTGCCATAAAAATTATAATCCTTTTTTATATATTTGATTACGAGATATTTTTTTTCAAGGAAACCCATTCCATTTGCATTTTCTTTCTTTCTATAGTTTTATTTGTGTTTGAAAATATTGTAGAGGTTAGTAATTAGTATGCATAAAATTTTATTTAGCAAATAAGTAGTGTCTCTATTTTTTAATAGCCCTAAATATTGTGTATAATTAATTAACAAAGGTTTCATAGCCCCTTATTTCTGAATTAAATATCTTTGATAAAATTTATTTTTAATACCTTTAATTAATATGACACCCATTACATAATCACTAGATTCCATTTCTATATTAAATAGATTTTGTATGTCAACAAGAGATCGGCCTAAATTTTTTGATATCTTGAACTAATGTGTATAATTATTTATCATAAGTTGCATAACCCCTTATTTAATAAGTAAATAACTTTAAATGATAAAATATATCTTTACCACCTTGAAGTAAGATGAAATTGGTTATATATTCACTAGCATCAATTTCTAGCTTAAATGGCTTTTGTATGTCAAGAGGAGATAAGATGAACTTTTTAATAGCCTGAACTAGTGTGTATAATTCTTTATCATAAGTTACACAACCCCTTTATTTCTCAAGTAAATACCTTTGAATGATAATGTATAGTTTTACCACCTTGAAGTAAGATTACATTGGTTACACATTCACTAACATCTATTTAT
Organism: Sequoia sempervirens; assembly: GCA_007258455.2. Taxonomy (NCBI): domain Eukaryota; kingdom Viridiplantae; phylum Streptophyta; class Pinopsida; order Cupressales; family Cupressaceae; genus Sequoia; species Sequoia sempervirens. Next base: position 4,230 of record VDFB02137896.1, read on the forward strand.
AGCTTAAATGAATTTTGTAAGTCAAGAAGACACAAGATGGCACCTGTTATTTATTCACTAGCATCTATTTATAGCTTAAATGGATTTTTTTATATCAAGGAGATAAGTAATTTAATATTTCAAATTCCCCATTATTATCATTACCCCAATTTAATTTTCCTCTTTATAATGCACTTTTACATAAAAGTTTATATATGTAGGAAAAATAAGGAATAAGCTCTCATGAATTATGTGTTACCTACAAAACTTCTATATTCTCTAGTACTCTATGGTGTAGGATAATTCACAATTTCTTCAAATTTATAAGAGTATATTATTAATTCTACTCCTCCTACAACATGCATATTGTGCCTTGCATACATGTCCTATTATTCTTGTGACAAAATTTGGACCCCTCTTTTTATTGCTTTTATTTTGACCATGTTCCTAAGTTGTTTCCCTCATTCCTTTCCTTGGTCATTGATAAGTGTGCTTTCATTTAAAAATGTTGGCTAAGTTTCATGTTCTTAAAGATCAAATCATTTTTAGGTTGTTTAGACCATTTAACTTATAGAAATTTCAAATTTTTAAGTGTTTGTAGAAATGTAGAACTATGAGGCATGTCCTAACATCAAGAATTGATGTCTCAACCTCTTGAGGTCCTTTTCTTTATTGAAATCTTCAATTTGTTGGATAAATGTTAATAATCCTTAGAAGAGTGTGATCTCATGGGATCTTAACCCTCTACTAGACATCCATCACAATATGAAAAAACTCCTCATATCTATCCCTTTCTCGTAAGATTGTTTGGTATCCTATTAACTACTAAGGCCTTTGCTACTTGTTTGTGTTGTTAAATTTTGAAGTAGAATTGGATATGTGGATTTACTATTCACACCACCCATCCTCCTTAATTTTCTTGAAAAATCATTTTAGATAATAATTAGCATGTTTGTAGGACCTTAAAGTAGATCTAGATATATTCTAACATGTGAAAATATCCAATTCCTTCATCCTCTCCTCCAAAAACAAATTGCATCTACCTAAAGCATTTTAAACCTTTTCTTAAGATTTTCCTTGTAGAATCCCAACAAAATTTTGGATGTATATCGCCTTTGAGTGACACCTTTACCTCCTTTGAATTATGCACCTATTTAATAATATACCAATAAAAAGTTTACATAGAAACTAATCTTTTCCCACCCATCCATTCCCAGAAGTTCTTGTCCTATCCATGAAATCCCTAAAAATAAACCTTTCTCCTATAACATTTAACATTTAGAATTTTATTCAAAGGTGGCGCATTTTTTCTTATAGATTGATATTTGCGTCCCAGCATTCCTATAATATTCAAAAAAGAGGTACCGTGCCAATCATTAACTTGGTGTAGCGCAATTGAGAAATAGACCCCTATACATTTCTCTCAATGAGGATGTGGAGGCTGCTGGCTCTCACACCAAACTTCTTGATTTCCTACTTTTCTCCAAGCAAAATTTAGTGAGAATAAACTGCTGGTTTAGGATTTGAAACCCCACAACTCCCAAAAATCACCTACAAGCAATTACCCTATCACAAAATAGAGATCTAAGCAAGATGATGATGTGCTCAACAACCGGAGAAATTATATTGATGCAATAACCTAAATGAATGATTACAATGAAAAGTGAATGCTTATAAAATAAATAAAAAACCCTAGATGAGGGTTTTATTAGGTTGAGATAAGGTTACAATCTAATGCAAAGAAGAGATATGTACAAAACATATCTCAATTTAATATAAAAAAATCAACTCCTAAGTTTAACTTAAATATTTAAGGTAAAACAAATATAAATATAATCAAGGGCTTACTAAGCATCAGAAGTGGATCTCTATGAGGTGATTATTGGGAGAACTCTAGTAATTGAGACGCCAGGGAAGAATGCTCATCCCAGCCACCTCATGCCCCCTCATAGGATGCACAATAACACAAGATCTATGTAGCAATTGATTCCCCCAAAAAATGGCCTACTTCAAGTATGAATAAATTATCCAACCCTTCCTGTGTGAAGATGTTCCTCTCTGAATCTTTCCACTTCATCCCATCTAATAATTAATTAATTATCACATGATGACCTATTTACTCCAACACCCCCCTTAAGGTCAACTTAGGGAGAAACTAAACAAATAATAAAGGAAGCTAAGATTAATGTAGAATGGGTCCTAGCTACAAGGACTGGTGAGGTACTAATGAACAAGTAACTAAAATCTTTCATAACTAGATAAAAGGAGAAAAGCTAATGGGAAAAAATCCTCTTCAAAAGAGAGAGAAAAAGAATGAAATCATACATAGGAAAAATAAATTTATGACTCCAACATGTGCCCTAAGAGTTAGTCTAATTCACAAAATTACAATAAAGATCCCCCCATAGGAGAGAAAAGATGAGATAATGAATCCCCTAGTTTAGGAACAAGATCCTTTGCCAAAAGGGAATGCTCAAGGAAGAATTTTAAAGATGATCCAAAAATGGAAAATATTGTTCCTCCCCTTACAAAAGAAAAAACATCCAATGATACATTTAGAAGAAACTCTCTCAGGAGAAGAGGCCTTAGGATGGATGTCATGTAAAAATTCTTAAGGGTCCATATGTTTGAATCAAATGAAGCCAAATCAACTGAAGAAAATTGAAACAACTATGAAGATACCTATAGAAAAACCTCCAAAGAAAATTTTGATGTGATGACAAGTGGGTTGTACCTATCATCAAAGAGGAAGTGAATATCATCAAGTGTGTCCCCAATATTTACAATGTGTGGCTCAACAAATAACTCTACAATGTATGGCAAGTAGTCATCCCACAAAGCTGAAATTGAGACTGTAAACATCTCGTTGAAATTAACTAATCTCTTATGATGCGGGAGATGAAGGAGGAAGCTCACACAAGTATCATGAACCAAGGTGGAAAATGGAGTACACATAGGTTCAAGTGACCGAATTTTTCCTTAGACATTGGATCCATTATAGATGCATGGGAGTGAAGACTAATCAATGGTAGTGCATGCTCATATGGAGAAAAATGAGAGAAGGCATACAATTGGGAGATATGATCTAGTATCTCAATTGCAAGAATCTCTCTACTATGTAGGTTTTTGATAAGCACCAAATCAAGTGTGAACTCTATTGTCTTACCTACCCTACTGTGTGCAATTTGATAGATGGAAAGGACATTATAAGATAATGAAGGGAAACAAAGTACATCATGAGATATGATAGATGGAAAGGATATTATAATATAATGGACACAAAATACATCATGAAATGTGCCATCATCAACATATATGGATCCTTTCCTAGTAACACTAATATAAGTGAACACACCTGAAGATGAATCCATATGATGTGAGGCTCCTGAATCAAGAAGCCATACATGTTGGATTGTAGATTGGTGGACGAAAAAAGAGCATGGAATTTAATCTTTTTAGCTCCACATGCCATGGTGGCTGACCCTAATTTTGAAGGTTTTGAAGTGGAAGAAGAGGATGAAGGAAATTGAATATGATTCTTCTATAGAAGATGCTTCAACTCATCAACCTAATTTGTATAACACTAATGCTCATCATGTCATGTCTTTCTGCAATATGCACATTTTGGTCCATTCTTCTTAGACGAGCCCCCCTTAGAAGAGGAAGAATAATATGAGGTATCTTATGAATGTGATTCCTTGTAATCCTTGTATTTATATTTCTTTCCTTTTCCATTTGAATCCTTTGGATCTCTAGTGCCTAGTGATGAAATAAGAGCTTGTAATTTGGAAGACTTAAATGAACCCATCTTGTTGGCATTAGTTGTCATTGATTTCAACACTATGGTTAGAGATCATTGTTGCAAACATGTTTGTGAGTTTTTTGTACATATGTTTTCCATTGTTTTTCATTGATTTCAACACTTAGTTTGGGTTGTCATTAATGCTTACAGTGTCTACACTCAGTTTGGGTTGTCATTGGTACTTACAGTTGTATGTTGTTGATACTCTATGGTGATATACATTCATGGTTGGATGTATGATGTACTAAAATTGATGTTTATTTTCATGGTTGGATGTCATGCCTTGTTTGATGACATGTGAGGATGTATTGAGTATGTTTGTTGTCAACGGATATGTTATTATGATGACATATTAAGATGAGGATCAAAAGCATTAAGATGAGGATTAGAAGTAATGCTAAAGTTTGAGAGATATTATTAATGGTCTCTAGAAGTTGCTTTGAAGACTATTTGGGAGAATTATTTGCATTCCTCTACCTTTGAAGATGTGGTCTTGTGGTTTTGGATTCAGTGATTATGCTCTATGGATGTTGCACTCCTATCTTTTCAGGTCACCTGTGTTGTCGAGGAGGTTTCTAGTAATTGTAGTGGGTTGAAAGATTTTGTTTCTTGTTAGGAATGGTCAAAAAATGCTCCACATTTATCTCCATTGATGTTTCTACTCCTATGGCTTGGTGGATGTACTCTCAGTGTTTGTGTAGTGTCTTAGTTCAGTTTTCATGTGTTGGTGTTTACCGAAAGTTAGTTTATTAATGTTCTATCTCATGGTATCGTATTCTATGCTTATAGGATGTGTTTTATTTAAACTTTGTTTGTAGTGGTTTTTTATGGCATGACAATGTGAAAGAAGTACTTGAAAGTGTTTTTGGATGTTCATAGAACATCTCTTTGTGGTCCGCACATCAATGATTGATCTCTTTGGTGCCACATATTATTTTTGAGTTGGTTTTCTGGGAAATTTTTGGATGTTTGGTTGATAGGGATTGTTATCTTTCTTGTGCCATGTTCTTGGGGGTCTACGCCAGCATTTGAGGTTGTGTTAAGATGTATTTGGGTCTTAACCTATCTTGTTGTGAATTGCATTGAGTAAATTCAGTTGAAAGTGTGTTTTTGGGCTAACTGGTAATGTGTTACACGTCTCATCTTCATGTTTCCTTGTTGTTGACTTGGGTTGTTGTGTGCCAACATGTGTGTTTCTTGGGATCACATTGGAAGATGTAATAAGTTGTTTTTTAGTACTCTCTATCTCCTAGATAGGACCACATTATGTTTGTATGGTCAACTTGTTGGAATTATTATTTATCTTCTACTAGGTAGTCAACCTAATTGGTGTTTTATGATCGTGCAAAGGATATAAATAGAAGAAAAAACAAGTTGCAAGTTGAGCGAGTGAGTGGTGGTAAGCGAAGATCTAATAATGCAATGAGTTGCGGAAAAGAAAGATCGGATGAACTTAATGCATCAGTTAGCAGATTTTATTGTTGACATATGTTGTAATTCAAATTTTCATGTATCCTACTATGAGATAGTGAGCCTCTTCAATAGGTCCTTGTAATTTTTAGCTTGCCTTGGATTTGTGTGCCTCAGTATTGCAAGTCCTTTGTATCTTTCCCTAAGGTTGTGCACCTTAGCTTGCATGTTCATCAAGGATCAGTGTGTTTCTTTAGGTAGTGAACCTTAAAAAAAATTGTAATTCTATAAGCAGTGAGCTTCCTATATTGTGAGATTTCTCACCAAGGTTTTTCCCTTCTTGGTTTTTCCACGTAAATCTAGTGTTATCTTATGCATGTGTGTTTTTTCCTTATCTTCATTGCTATTGATTTGATTAAGTATTTTCTATCTGTGTAAGGGTTGTTGATCTTGTTAAAAGAATGCATTTGCATACTATTGAAGGGTTTAATATCTATTTAGGGTTTAAGTTTTTATAGATACTAATTCACCCCCCTCTCAATATCTAGGTGTGTTCAACAATCGATATTAGAGCCAATTTCCTCTAAAGAAGCTTAACTTCTTGAGGAATGGTCTAAGATAACACATGATGGATCTTACAAGGGTCCTAGGTTTGATGGGATAAATTACACCTTTTGGAAAGTAAGAATGGAAGTCCATCTAAAATATCTAGGGTTTGGTGTTTGGCAATTTGTGAAGGATGGTTACACTTCTCCTACTGCTCCTTGAATAGATCTAGCTAAGATAGGGTTGTCCAAGGAAAATAATTCTATCATGTGTGGATTATAAAATTCAAAAAAAAAAATGAAGGTGATGAGTTGTAGTTCTACCAAGGATGTATGGGAAAATATAAGCAGCATTTATGAAGGAGATAATAAAGTGATGCAAGCCAAGATGCAAATCTTCAAGAGAATATTTGAGACCCTGAGGATGATAGAGGATGAAGACATTTCTAGTTATATGCTCTAGGTGGATGAAGTAGTTACTGACATCATAGGTCTCAGTGGAGAAGTGAAAGAAGATGAGATTGTGAAGAAGGTTTCAAGATCACTCCCTAAATTGTATATTCATAAGGTATTTTCTATTGAGGATTCTACGGAATTGGATAAGTATTCAGTAGATGAAATTGTTGGTGCTCTCACAGCCTTTAAAATGAGAGAGTTTGAAAAAGATGCTTCAAAGAAGGAAGCAAGATTCAAAGCCAATAAAAAGATAGAAGATGAAATAATAAATCAGAATGATGACTTTGATGAGGTAGAATCAAACTCTATGAGAAGATTAAAGAAGGGAAACAGAAAATACAAAGGAAAGTTACCTTTCAAGTGTTTCAATTGTGGTAGGATTGGTCATTTTTCCTCTAAATGTTCCTACAAAGAATTAGAGGATCTAGCTGCAAAAGAGAGAATTTCAAAAGAAGTTTTTATTCCAAGGAGAGTAGTTTTTCTTAAAAAGATGAGGATAATGATTCAAATGATAAAACCCTATTCATAGTTGTGAAAGATTAAAAAGGAAGATCTATTGAAAAGTGTAAGTTTGGTACTTTGCAGACTGATAGAAATAATGAAATATCAATGGTTGTGTGGATTTCCTTTCATGCAAAGGAAGAAGAAAATTCTTGGGTGATTAACAGTGGTTGCTCTAACCACATGACTAGTGACAAGGGAAGGTTCATCAGCCTCAATAATTGGAATGGTGGAGTTGTTAATTTTGGTGGTGACGACGCAACACAGATTTGTGTAAAGGATGTTATAAGCATTGATGGAAAGAAAAATAATGAGGATGTCCTCTATGTCAAATGGTTGAAGCATAATCTCCTCAGTTTTATTCAGATGTGTAGTAAAGGGTACAACCTCACATTTCATTCCAAAGGTTGTGAGATCAGGAAGGAAGGGTTTGGAAGATTAGTTGCAAAAGGAATTAGGAAAAATGGAAGAATTTGTTTATTGGCTCAGTCTAGTGAAATTTGATTGTGGCACAAGAGGATAGGACACATCAACTTTGAAAATATGGTATAGATTGGTTCCACTCATGTAGTGAGAGATATGTCAAAGATAACTAAGCCTGCAAACACATTATGCAAGGAGTGTCAAATGGGAAAGCAAACAAATATAAAATTCAAGACCAAGGAGTGTTCTTCTACAATTCTATTGGAGTTGATTCACACTGACCTATTTGGACCTACAAGAACAAAGAGTTAAAAAGGTGAAAGTTATTTCATGTTGCTTATTGATA